>PNEQ01000266.1:104059-153107 GCA_003012365.1 Medauroidea extradentata
GTGTGTATGGAACAGTGACACAATACAATGGCAATGGGTACAGGAGTACAGGACTCCTAGAAAATCACACACACCCAGAATATTTCTAACTTGCGCATAATCAGGAGTTGACCCCAACCAATATCGCTGTGGTGGAGACGTTGCATGGTCTGACTACGTACTACAATTCAGCAGACCCTGTGTTTGTTAATGATAAAATATAGGTTTTATTCTGGCAAACAGGGAAAAAGTACTTTTTTTTTCTATTCATACTGTTGGAGGGCACGCTGTTTAATACTGTATGTAAATTCCATATCCTTGCTAGCGCCAGGCCTTCCAGGTGGGCAGACCCCTTAAAGTAGTGTCAACGAAATAGTGCATGGACGACTTGAGGTACACGTCCTCTGACGTCACATAGCAGGGAGAGAGTACTGTAGGAAACAAAGCTTGTTTACATACATACTGATTTGTTAGTTTGTGATGGCAGAAATCAAAACATTTTGTGCACTCATAGACTTGCATGCAAGTGTAAAAAATATTACTCTTATTTCGTGGTTATGATATGCAAGTGCATAAGATCAATGTTTGTCTGAAGTGGCAAAATCCAAACAAATAATAAATTTTCTTTATGTACGTCTCATCCTGGACACGTGAAGCCAAAGCCTGTATGAAGGTTATGTTCAGTTGTCCATGGAGGTAGAAATTGTATCCCACACTAGCCTGAAGTTCCGCCTCATTTCAAGTCGTCTATTACTGCAGTTTACATTTTATACTAAAGTGTTTTTTCTTTGTATATTTAATTACATTTTATGTTGCTACTTTTTATAACAATTTTTTTCCTGTAATCATTACATCACCTGCTCACGAGCAGAGT
Organism: Medauroidea extradentata; assembly: GCA_003012365.1. Taxonomy (NCBI): domain Eukaryota; kingdom Metazoa; phylum Arthropoda; class Insecta; order Phasmatodea; family Phasmatidae; genus Medauroidea; species Medauroidea extradentata. The sequence continues at coordinate 104,913 of PNEQ01000266.1, forward strand.
TTTCATTTGTGGTGATGCAGTGGAGCGCCAGAGCAACAGTTTGCAGGATAATGCCTGTCTATGTTGCGTTTGCATCAACGGAACAATGAAATCCACTGAAGCTGCGAATCACGGTTGTGTTTGTGTGAATGTGTTCTGTAGATAATGTATAGCAAGGATGCCTGTTACGTACTTGTTTGACTTACCTTTGGCATTTGCTCAACTTCTTTGTATTGCTTTTCAATACTTGCATAATTACTTATCTGTCTTTTTCTGTAATAACTTTTTAAAACAATTCAGTCTTATTTTGCAACATGTTTTATAGCTATCAAGTATGTACTTTATGCTGAAGTAAATACGTATTATTGTTCATGAAAAGTGTTTTAAACTTGTTTGGGAATTTCAGACTTACAACATGTGTATTAAGATGATAGAATATTTACAACTGCAGATAGATAGCGATTCGAAAGGTTGCTTACCATTTCATAATTTAAAAATGAACATTGCTAAGAAATCCTTCTCTCCTGTCACCTTCTAAGACATGCAGTAATTTTTAATTGTAGACAATCAAATATGTGTTCGTGTACGATTCTTAGTTTCACATACATCCGGTTAGTACATTTTGAAGTATGGCAGTCTGAAAAGGCTGTTATTATCTGTGTTGGAGGGCTTAGGAACTGTGTTTTTGATGAGCATGGTGTCTTTAATAAAGACGTTCTGGCCTTGTCCGGAGTTTGTTTTATTTTCGTATGCTGACACAATGGGCACGTGGAATAGTTTTATAAAAACAATATTTTAATTATGAACACATTGAAACACATTTGAAGTGCGTGGTAGGGGCAACCTTTAGGATTTTTTTCGGTACCTTGAGAGTCCTTGAATTGAAAACTACAGTACTCTAAAAACATATTAAATGTGTGTAAATCATAATATTGGAATAAATTACACCTCAGTCAGAAGTCCTAGTACCAGTTATTCCTCTTCACAAATACAGTGTACACAATAGTATATGTTAGTGTGATTATTTCAATGAACACAGTTTGTAATGTAAGCTTGCAGTTGCAATAGAGTATCCCAACCTTAGACTGCAGTACAGGGTGTATGGCGCACGCTGTTGCCGAATCACAGCCGCATTACAAAGATTGGGAGATGTACGACTTAATAATTTTGAGTACTAGAATATTATATTTTCTTTTTTTTAACTGGTATAAGATTATACTTCAAGATATGTATCTAATCGCATACTGCATTTATATTACTTTGAAAATAAGAAACAATTCACATACTCCACTGACATTCAATCATTATAGCTACTCCCAATAAAACGTGAGATTTCATCTTCATGAGTAGCATCTGTCTGAAGCACGACTATACAGAATTCTAAGACTGTGGTCTGAAGACAAGAATGTGGTTGAAGCACGGTCGTAGAAGAACAAGTATAGACACTCGCCTGGAAACTTGACCCCCTTGTTGTTTGGCTGCAGTCCACCATGTTACCGATAATGCTGTACATTTTTGGCTCTGCAATCCGGGCGGTCTGACTCAAACTCCGCCCACTTCCCTCCCACTAAGATAAACAATTTATCAAATCGTATTTAATCAATTTATGAAATGGTTCCTTCGCTCACAATTTTAAAGCATGGCTCCAGCAATTTTATTTTCTTTATAATGTTAACAATGGAAAAAAGTGGGTGGAGCTTGATCCCGACCGCACTGTCTACAGCGCCAAAAAGTACGACATTCTCGGTAACTTGGTGAACTACAGCCAAACAACAAGGGGGTCAAGCAAAATGCATTGGTAGATAGACGAGTGTCCAGACCTGTTCTTCTACGACCGTGGGTTGAAGTAATGCTAATGATGATGAAATCAATTATGCAAAAAACAAATGTATAGAAACTAGGAAAGCTGGCTGGTTTTGTCATTAAAAACTTTTGATAAAATTACATTCAAAATGGGGGGAATTTTACAAAACGAAAGAATATAAACATTTGGCAGTGATATCAAATTAAGATACAATCCCTTGTTTCCTCTACAGTTGACTCTCTTTGTATTGAAACCTAATGGATTGAATTATCTGCGTTCATGGAACACATTCTGGGGTCCATTTCTTCATTTTACAGCATTTTAAGACCACATCCATTGAAGTCCCTCATGTATTGAAATTTTTTGTCAGTCCCATGAGAAACGATGGATAGAGAATCCGCTGTACTTTTGCGACACTTTCTTTTCAAGCCTAAACGAGAGCAGATATCTGAAATTACCTTTCGGTATTGTTTAGATTCATTTAAATACTATTATATTGTTTTTTCAAGACCAAAACCTAACGTTGAAGCTGATTACACACTTAACGGAATTTTCGTCAATGAACTAATTAGCTGAACCAGGTAATTTTTTGTTAAGCCTCGGTAAAAACCCTGCAAGCAAACTGGGCAACAGATATTTTTTTTTTTGTTTTTGCTCTAGGTTAGGATTTTTGATTTATTGAGTCTTGTTCTGGTGTTACATTTTTTATATATATCAGATTTTTTTTAAGGAAAATATTGTTTTATATATAAAACAATAATTCAAGAGTGTATGAAGTAGACATTGTTATATGCCTTTTTTTATAAATAGACTTTTGTAACTACTATAAGCCTGTCTGTTATTAGCATTACATTAAGTTCTTAGTCTCACAGCACATTTTGAAAATTAAAAAACTCTTTTTCCGTGAGTAGATTTATTTCCCAAGAATAAGGTGTCTTATCTTAAAGTCTCAAACAAAGAATACTACGTATATGATTTTAATTTCTTCTTAATTTTAAAAACATCTTTAAATTTTTAATAACGAAACTTCTTGATGCCTTTCGGCATTACACATTTATTATGTTCTATCGAATTTATGTTCTGTGAATGCACTGAAAAATTCCGTATTTCGGTGTTCTACAAATTTGTGTGTGTGTGTGTGTCTATATATATATATATATATATATATATATATATATATATATATAAATACATTAAAAATAAAAATAATTAATTGGTCCAAGTAATTACTCTTGTTCTTTAGAAAATTTAATTTATATAATTTAAGTAAATTTCAGATCAATGTATTTTCAATTAAAACAATAAATTTAAAAAAATACCATATCGCAAAGAGCAGGAATGATAGATTATTATAATTATTTAGAGTAATTTTTTTTTGCATTTTATTTTGAGTCTCAACTTTGTAGGTTAGTTAAAGTAGTTAAAGGTACCGTATTGCTGTTGTTTCTTCCTATAAGTTTAAATGGTTTGTTTGGAACAGCTGGTTACTTTGAAATGCTCTTAATTGCATTAATTGTAATTAATAGTACATACGTACGTGAAACGTACTGGAATACGGATATGTTCAACACAATATTTGTCTCTCTCACTCGTAGCCTATCTATACAGTATTGTGTTTTTGGGTGTTTTAACTTCCGTACATACAGTATTAATTTTAACGAAAAAACACACAGGAACAATATTGTTTCGAAATCAATCACTGGACACAACAAATCACGTGGCCACAAAAAAATGGTTCACTCCTGGACTTGTTTAAGATACGAGATGAAAAAAAAAATTGGCTCACTAAAGGAAGACTTATTTACTATCCTATCCTGACAGAATCTCTCCATCAGTAAAGATAACGGAACTTCGAACACCATTAAGATGTCTTGGCTTGCAGGGCAAGCGCGTTTACCTAGTACGTAAAACTTTTCATACTATAAACAAGAGAACGGTTAAAGATATTTTAGTGGTGTTGCTTTTAAAAATAAATTCAGTTCAACATGAACAGCTTTCTTGCTTTCATCCCCCATCTAACTTAAATAATAGAAAAGTTTCTCACTGACCAACTTAATGTTTCATTCTGTAATGAAATGCATAATGTATAAGGTTAGAAAAAAATTAAGTTTGATTGACGAATACAATTTTTAGTCTTCTGATTTTTTCGTTGGCATCCAGATATGTGATATGTATTAGGCACAATAAAAATTTGAATATGATTTTGCTGTTAATTTATAAGTTATGATGTTGTATATGTAATGATGATGTGTGAAAACAGTATAGGAACTAAGTTTTTGTTTCAATTTTTTTAAATCTCTAAGTATAATGCAAATAATGAAACAAATATATCATTCAGTATCTATTTCAGTGCTGTACAACATGCAAAAAATTTTAAGATCAAAGTTACAAACTGAAATTTTGGGATTTTTTGGCAACAGCGCGCACGGAAACAAAGACTGTGCTTATGGCAGTTGCCGTACATTGGAAAGAGAGAGTGAATGTACATATAATTCTGTACTGCAATCTAAGTGTGAGATGCTCTGTTGTGTGTACGTTTTTGCTTGTTTTGTTTGTATCATCTGTTAACATCAACTTAACCTGAATCTGTTTTAGTTTTCAATTGAGCTAACTTGGTTTACTTTTGGGTGCAAGTTAACATTAAAGTGCTGTATCACACATTTTTTATACTGACCTGAGTAAAAATTTGTCTCTACCTAGGCTAATGGCATGACTTTCCATTAATGTGTATTAAGGACCATGCCTGGTTGACACATGAAGCGCAGATGTGTTTGTAAGAAACACGTGATTCAGAAAAATTTGAAGTAGGCACTTGAATATGAGGCAAGTATGGGTGGCTAAGTGCTAGTGTGTTTGCAGTCCCTGAATATGCAGACTACAGTATTTACCCGTATAAGACCAGCACCCCACATTTTCAATATACTCTCAAGGAATTTTTTTTTTCATTATAGTTCCAATTTAACTTTCTTTTGTCATTAAACTTAATGAAATAACATTAAATATTAATTGAATTAAATGTGTGGACGACATCGTAAGAATTAAATGACAACCCAGAAATGTAAGTAGTACTCAACACCACTTGACATGTTTTAAGATAAGCTATGGCTGGCGTGCCAATGCTCTGCAGCGGCAGCGTGCACTACACTTTTTCAGAACTTAAGATAGTGTACTGTGCTCAGGCACTTTCCGACAGAGCAATAAAACACTATCTTGGCATTAGTTCTCCATCCGTGCTGCGAGTGCTTAGATGCTCGCTCATTGAACCGGTTGAGTGAGTTAGAGGATATAGGTGTACATTGGTTTGTGGCACTACTAGGCATAGCCTGGGCCCACAAGTTGTATGCATGGTCATTGCCACAGTAATGTCAGTGTTGCATATTTATTACTTACTCGTTGCAATTTGACAATTACTGGATTTGATAATTATATTTCTGTTATAATAAATCCTTTCAGTAGTCTGGCTTGTATGATAAGCCCAACTTTTCCAAGCCTTATTTATCCAAAAACTTTAATTTCTGTGTATGACCCACACCCCTACTTTTCAATTATGTTTTTGAGAAAAAATTGTTGAGTGGTACATGGGTAAATACAGTATCTCGAGGTAGATATGCTTTGACATTCTGATTAGTAAATACATACGTGATACGTGGTGGAATTCAGTAATATTTTGTGCTTTGGCTGGTTTCATATTTGACAGGTGTAGTAGCCGTAAAAAAAAGTGTTACAGAAATTAACGAAACTATTTTGTACAATATTTTACAACTGAGCAGTCCTAGATGAAAAGACTCGCTACAATAAGAATAACCATGGTACATTACATTACGGTAACAGTGACTATTACTCCACTTTAAGTACTAAGCGTAATCCAAGTACGTAAAGTAAAATTTCAAGTAGTCTTTAAAAGTGATTGGGGTTGCTTGCAGACTATAAGTGAATATAAATTACTTGCATAGCTCGTATCGCAGCCTGGCTACATCTAGAGATTGATAATCCTGGTCATATGACCAAGAAAACTTAGCTAGCACTATTAGGTTACTTTTTGTAAGTATCTTTTGAAAACCTCTTTTGCTTAAGAAATTAAACTTTACTCAACAGCAACCAAAATATAAGGTTCTATTATGTCAAGTGTAGCAAGGAATTTTGTAGTGGTTTTAGCTATGGCAATGGTGATTCCGAATTTAACTTGGCAGTTAGATGACATTGTGGTGAAAATGGTGAGAAAAAAAATTTCAGAAACTGTTAATCATAATCCGCCAACCAGAAAATTAAACTAGAGTAAGGTGTGCCTATAGGCTGCGCAGTAATTAATCTGTCGGTGTTGCAACACTGGAGGAAGTCGATTGCTCTCTTGCCAATGAGACAGAAAAGTACTCTCTTTTTTTTTTCTTTTATCTGCTGAAACTTAGTGTGTTGCTTCTTGACTGCTACATACGGCCAACTGCTCCTGCTGTCTGACACAATGTACACACTGTCGCCAAGCCTCCCTTTCCAACTGCAAATGAGCAGTGACAGAAATAAAATACTATTATACAACAGGTAAACTCTCTTAAGAAGTTTCCTGTTTAATAAGTTAAATAATTTTGCACCTTGCCTATATGAACATTAGTTAAGACCAATTTAAGAAATTTTCCTGGTTAAAAAGCATTATTTATTTTTGATCCATGCAATTTGTGCAGTACATTTACGTATTTAGGTTTAAAAAATTTGCACTAACATGCAAGTGATTATGAGTAATTGTAATTTTTACAAATATGCTACAGCCAGTTTTAAGCAGGGTGATGTAGGCAGAAAATGTTACAGGACCAAAGAGTTTTCTCCATCTGTACAGATTTTCATTTTTTTTTTAATAAGGTCAGTTTTGGGCAGGTTTTGCTGTACCTAGAACGCAGAAGTTTTACATGACCTCTGCTGTATGTGTGACAGGAACTATTGAGCTGAGAAGGTACATACACCTCGTTGGTTAGGATGAATCTGTTGTTTTTATATTTATAACAGACCGACTCTGCGTGTATGAAGGACCTATAGTATTGTTTCACGGCTGTTAAATACAGAATTCTTAGTGCGTGGTTTGATTGGCAAATTTTTTGTTATCAGACTAATTTTTATTAAACTATTGATCAAATTACTGTTAGTTTCATTTTAAAGGAAGGAGTAATGTGGCATTTTGATAGTAAGATTAATTTTCATTGCATTATTTATTCCTTTAAAACCAAAAATATAGTAACCTGCTCTGATAAAAAGTAAGTACATATACTGTATATAACAAGAAAGCGTATCTTTGTTTTCAAATTGCTATCCAGATTATTTTTTGTATGCAGAACACACAGTAGTAAGTACAAACTCTACATGTTAGGTATTGCAAATGCTACGGCAAAGTATAGTGTAAATATCAGAAAACAATTTGATGGTGGATGTGTGGAAGGGCATTGCAGCTGTAATGTAATTTCTCTTGGAGTAGCAGCAGAGAGAGAGAGCTTCAGTACTATGTATGTTTCAGTAAGCGATGTTATTTGTCTGCAGTTGTAATCTATGTACACTCGTAGGTGATGGAGTTGACCTTGTGTTACGTTAATGACAGGTGTGTGATGTAATGCAAGATGTGCTGGTGATACTTAAAAGACACACTAGACTTGTATTATTTGTAATACTGTATTTAATAAAGTAAACATAGTTAGTAGGACGTACATCAGTATATTATATATTTTTTATCCTGAAGACATTCATAAAATATGTGATCTTATTTATTGTATTTCTAGGAAGAGTATAAATTTTTTTCCAAGTGATGGTGATGTAAATAAAGTGCATAATAAATTCTGTGCATTTGTTGCAAAATTTTTTATTGCTTTTCTAAGTATCATGAGACTGCTACTTGTTCCAAGTTCGCTCAGTAGATAGAAACTGTCCTAAATTTTACTCAGTTTTCTTTTAATTGTAATGTTTGAGCTTTATGCGAGACTTTACACTAAGTGTACATCCCAATATGCATTGTTCAATGAATTTTGGCAGAAAATGTTTTGTTTTGAAAAGAATTATTTTTTGTAATTATTTCAACATTAGTCTGCCCACAGAATTGTGTAAAACTTTATTCCAATCCAAGCATTTGTTAAGTTTTTTTTGTGTGTGTTTTGAAAAAAAAAAAAAAAATATTTATTGTGTATATTTTTTTATATTTCTCTATTTTTTTAAAGTGCTTTTATGTTATCTGATTTAATGTCTTTTATTTTGTTACATAACTGCATGAATAAAATCAAACTCCAATAAATACAGCATCACATATGTATTTCACCAAAAACAAATCTACATTGCTTTCCAATCCCTGCACTGCAAGATGGATGTTCCACTCTGCCAACACTACAAAACAAAAATACTACTGCTACTCCTAAGTATTTAATTAAATGATTACTCGTCACCAACAACTGTACTATGTATAGTATCCTCTTATACCTACCACTGTTACTGCTGTATTCACCTAACTGTCCATCACTCAGTTGCTGCATGCAACCCTCGTAGAAAAATACAGTATCCTTGAAAATTGAATAATTCACACAAACTTTCTGTATTATGATAGATTATTATTACTCCTGCAGTCGGGCTACTGTCCTGTGGCAGGGTTTCCTCTGTTCACTTTCCTCCCTCCTTCCCTCACCCTTCTAAACACTTCAACACTCTCCGCTTCTCCAAACTCATTCCACTCACTCATGGTCCTAATCAGCATTGAGTGTTTTCCTCCCTCCGTTCTCCTTCTCTCCCTATGGACCTTCCAACTGTTGTCCCTTTGTCTCCTGTAGAGCCCTCTTTCTAATTCATCCCCACCCTCCCAGTCCACGTAGCACCTGTTACATTCTCTCTATCCTGCTCCCTTCCTTCAAGACTCCCCACCCAAGTTCCTTGATCATCTTAGAGGGCAGAGATCTTTCCCCATTCTCTCTTTGCACCATCTCTCCATCACCCATCTTGCTGTACTTCTCTGCACACCCTCAATCTCTCTTTCTTCCACCCCGTAGTATGGATCCCATACAACAACCTCATACTCCAACACAGGACGCATCGTTGTGGTGTATGCCCTCTCCTTCAGTGTGCTACTACTCCCTCTAAGCACCCTACCCAGCAGCCCCAGGGCATACGTACTCTTCCTTACCACTCTGCCCACCTGCTCCTTCCAGCCCAAGTCCTCCTGTAAAACCACCCCCAGGTATTTATAGCTTGTGGCATCACCTCCTCACCGCACCAGTATTCCATCTTTCTCACACAATTTCGGTTTTATCCACATTCTCATCCCATTACTTACTGTCCATCTTTCCAGTACTCTTAAATCTTCCTGCAGCTTCCAAATTTACCCCTGCTTCACCATACCAGACACAATCATCCGCAAACATCCTCAAGCCTCCTGCTACATCTGTGCCTATATCATTCACCATTATGCTGCTGCTGTTTATTGTACGTAGAGAATGTTACAGCTCTAGAACCATAATGCACTCAACTCCTGGTTAGTACAGGATCAAATACTGCTCAGCAGTCATCTGGGCAACAACTGCATCACCTGAAGAACTTCTTACCGATTGATCCTTGTTGAGAAGCATGACCTGTGTGTCTTGGAGGGGGTTTATCCTCCTCCATATTAGAAAACTATAAAATGACCCAACATTATGGTCTGCATCACCTTGGGCGCTCTTCCTCCACTTAGAAGTATTTGGAGTTCTTCTGCTCTTGTCATGACACCAGAACGAGTCATTCACTTTGCAGTAGTGTTTTGCTTCTCCTGGTACCTTCTTCTCGGCTGACCGACATGTCACGTAGAAACTCCACCAATTCTCTAACAGAATCTTGCAGCACACCTTTCCTTCCTGGTGCTAAATGATGACAGGTTTCCACAACTCCCTGGAATGTTTTTGCTCCAACATCAATTCAGCAAGCTGTAACATTCTGAACTTCTCCACTTGAGTGGGCCTGCAAATCTGCATCCTGGGTGCAGTTTATCAAAACTGTCTTCAGTCTGCTATTAAACATTATTTTTGCGGAAGATTTTTTCATGCATGAAGTGCCTCTTCATCCTTTGCCATTGTTTGGACATTACGTTTTGCTGTACAGTTGTTGGATAGATGTGTTGATACATGCTGTATACCATTTTTATGCAGAAAATCTTGACTTCATGAGAGATAAATTTGTGCCTGTTAGAATGCTCTCAGGTAACCTGTGGGTATCAGAAAGGTTTCTCAAAGACCAGAAGATAACTGCAGTGGTCATAGACCAAGTAGAGGTGATTTACAACAGTTTGGAGAATTTATCAATTACTATAAAATACTTTTTCCTCTGAAGCGATCAAAAGTAATCAGTGTGTAAGCGCTGCCACCTACCTTCTGGTCTGTTGTGTCTCAACTGCTGGCACAACAGACATGACCCACCAAGAGTGATGTCAAGCATCTAACTTTAGCTACCAACCAAAAGTAACAGCTCGCTAGGTCTTTTATGGTTACCACTCCAGGATAGAGCCGGTGTAATTACTGAAGAATGGAGCGTCTTAGAACCACTCAATTACCCCACAACATGCAACTTTCTAACAGCATCATATCACTAAACTGGGAATTTAATTTTTTTTTAAATAGGGATTTTCAGCACAGCCGTATACGTACTTGCATTTTCCCATTTTTAATCCAAGTCTTAAATTTCCTCAACTGATCATCCATGTCGGTTGCCTTGGCAATGCCTGCAACATCAATGTAGTTCAGGTTTGGAGAAAATGCAAAATACAGATCAACAAAACATTTTTCATGCAGTCACGTTTCACTGGCCAGCCAGCTTCCTCGGGCTATGAATGATGATAACCACCGCTTACTGCCCACCATTCTGCAGTGTGCTAACTAGTACACCTAGCAGCCGAGGGGCAAACTACAGTGTGGTGGGAATTTAGAAAGGAAGGTCTTGTATGTGAAGGCCTGGTAGCTTGCTGGATTTTGTGATATACTAATGGGATAGCTCTCAGAACCTCAGTTCTACATTACTGTCTGAAGGTGGTAAGGCTCTGGTGTTACAACAGGAGCAAAAAAAAAAAAAAAAATATGGGAAGCTCATGTGCAGCAACTGCTTTATCCTGATGGTTTAGACTGGAAATGGTTGTGGCTTGTTTAGTTTTGGCCCTGTGGCCATTTATCCTGTCTTATTGTATTTGTAGTGAGGCGAATGTCTGCATTGCATTGTAGTGGTAGGTCAGGTTTTTTGTCCCACAGCTGTATTTGCCTTGAATTGGGTACCTATGACCAGTGAGCCTGCTGTAGAAGAATGTAGAAGGTTGATGTGATGCACTAGTGTTGAAACAAGGACTATTACCTCTAGGTATATTGAGTATGCTAGGAACAAGACTGGGTGGTAGTTTCGGCGCACCAATTTTTTGGGGAGGTTAGAGGCTATTTAAAACCAATTTAGGGGTTTTGGAGAAGAGGTGAAGTAGGTAGTAATTTACTGCCAGAGTTGAGAATGAATGAATGAATGGTCACACAGCACAGACAAACCAAGCAATAGCAGGTAAAGTCGGCTTAAGTACTTGAGAAACCAGTCGAAGCACATGCTGCATCACAAAAACAAAACTTTTGACTCCTGCTAAAACACCAAATCAGTAAGGAGCCCAACCACCCTCAAACAATAGCTCATTCCTTTAACTTTAGCACAGATGCTATCAGATTTGAACCTGGATGATAACGGTGGCAAAGGAAGTACATACTGAGCGACTATTTAGTCTGTCTACAAAATACTGATCATGTCATGTTTTGTGATGCTTTATCATGGCGTGCAAGTTTGGCTTTAACACGCCACTAGGATAGCGAATATTCTCTTTATGTAACCACTGCTGTATTTCCACCGTTAAACTGGAAGTCAAGTGTTTTATTTACTTTTACATTGTGATGGGAGCATTTGTTATCACAATACTGTTATGTAGAATATTTGGTATTAATTGCTTGTTAATCCATTTTTCGTAAATTTGTTATGAATATTTTTGTGATAATCTATTGCTTGGTACGACTTCTGTATCGCAGGAGCATCTGACATACTACCATTTTCACCTTGTGCATGAATCTTTAGTAACCCTTGGTCCTCGTCAGGTAATAGCAAACTGTTGCAAGACCTCACGTCATACCTTATTTTTTACATGTGATGACAACATATACAAATCGGCCACGTGTACTTCTGTTGTGGAGAGAGGGAAAGAGCATGCCTGAACAAGACCATTGTTACGGACGTTATTCAAAGCAATTAACTTATGTTGGTTTAATGTTTTTGTACGGCATTCTTTAAAATATTTTCATTTAGTTATACATTCCTCCACCGTTTATCTGGGGGACCATTTGTGCAGAATATTTGAATTTGCCAGATTACTGAAGGAAAAAATAAACAAAATATAATAATTTTGATAAATACAGTAATTGTACCAAAAATAGTGTCATATTATACTTTCAGTTCAGGTACTATTCATTATTATTAAAATACAGTGAAAATTAGTTTGAACACACATAAAAACATCAATGTAAATACTACCTGCTATGTACTATTAAGACGCGGGTGGTACCTGCGAGTTATCTGCATGACCATCAGCTGCTCTCCCTCTCCCCGCGCGCAACAGTCTCGTCCTGGGTGGTCGCTCGGCACTCGCCGACTCATGGACCAGCTGTAGCTGGCCGCACGTAGCAACAGCAGTTTCCTTGTTTACGTCAACTAATTGCTACTTGTCTGTAGCTTTTACACATACATATCTTTTAATTAATTACGACGTTAAGGTATTTCCTTAACTGTTCACCCCTAATAATGTACCATTTATAAGTTATGTATACTAAGTTACTTATGAAATATTTACACAGCAATAGGTATATATGAAATTTTTGAATGTTTGTTGCAATGGGAGTTAACAATTAAATTTTATTGGATTGTAGACATACACCATTGCTCATGTTTAGCTGATCAAACCTGTGTTGAATGACAAAGTACGAAAACGAACAAGAAAAAAACAAATATAAAATGCACACAAAATATAAAAAAGCAATCCTAGAAGAATTCTGTCAACATTTTTTCTAAATAAAAGTTACATTATGTAACAAATAATTCTAGAAATGGAATTCAGTCGAATATCGACACAAAACCCAGACACAAAAGACGGACACAAATATAGAACCAGATTCCCAATATGAAACAAGATGGAAATAAACGGAAAACAGTGGACAACAAACACAAGACAATATACAACAGAACACATGTTAAAACCAACTGTAACATTTCGGGGATTGCGATCTATCCCAGTCTTCAGGCTGAGACAGAATTCCATTTCTAGAATTCATTGTCTATTAAAATTTTTATTCAGAAAAAAAAAATTGACAGAATTCCTCTAGGATAGCTTTTTTTTTTTATATTTTGTGTGTGTTTTATATATTTTTTTCTTGTTCGTTTTCATACTTTGTCATTCAACACAGGTTTGATTAGCTAAACATGAGCAATGGCGTATGTCCACAATCCAATAAAATTTAATAGGTATGTATGTAACATGCAAACAAAGTCAGCATTCTGAGTTTACCAATGGCTCGTGCCAGGAGTTGTCAAGCCGCTCATGCTCGGTGTTGCCATACAACTCGTGCTCAGTGTTGCATCACTTGCTTCAGTGCGCGTACTTGTAGAGGCTGGCAATTTCGTGAACATATCTGTCAAACGTTGTTCTTTTAAATGTCTTAGCCTCTCATTTATTAACTGCTTCTGAATCATGTACAAGGACGTGATTTGTTGCTCAGAGAAATAGCTTCCCTGCCGCAGACCAGTTATTAAGCGCTCTACATGATAAAGACACTCATCTTGCATGATTTTTGCAGCTAGTTTTTTGTAGTCACTCTGACACTGTCATCATCTTCCTCGTTTGTCAGACCTGTGACAGATTCATTTATTTCTTGGTCAGTGAAGTGATGAACAATGGGGACGTCAGTGTCAACTTGAAGCCATTCCTTAACACTTTCATCACATAGGCCTAATTCATGAACTTCAGGGTTGGTAATATTTTGGCATACTGCAACAGCGTGTTCACTGTTGTTTCAAAACCTTTGAAATCATCAATTTCACTTTCTTCATCGTTGGTCACGTCTGCAAATGCTAAGGTTGGCCACAGTTTATGCCGCCAAGCCTTGTGCAAAACTGACTTGGGTATGCTGTCTCAAGCTCTAGCAGGTGACCAAATCACATCACGTAGATTATATTCTTTCTTTATCTCAGCTACCGTACTGTATTTTCGTGTTTTAAACTTTCACAGAAGTACCACCGTCAATTTTTTTTAAAAATGTCAACATTATCTTTGATAGACAACACAACCTTTTCCCAGTTTTCACTAGAACCAGAACTCACATTCGTCATTTTAGTAACCACCGTGCAACACAACAACAACTCAAATTTACATATTCGTGTGAGCAAGCTGCGCATTACTTCATCGCCCGATATCCGACAGACTGCTTCATTACGCGAGAGATATGCGGGTCTTAGCGCGTGGGGTGGGATTTACCTACTCGTCTAGAGTAGGGCAGCTGGGAGGGCAATTACATAACTGCACAGCCCTTATCGTTCAGAGGAGAATAGCCACAGCACATCGGCGCTCTACTGCTCAGCCACCCACCCGCCTGCATCATGCCGACCTCCGTGGCACAGTGGGTTGTACGCCAATTCTCTGTATGAAGGGTTCTGAGTTCGAGTCCCGGACAAGGCATAATTGTTTTTAATATGCAATTCCGACAGAAAAATTTATACATGTATTCATGTATACATCTCTAATAAGCTCGGCTGCTAAAGAGAAAAATATAAATAATTTTTTTTAAAAATAAAAAAAAAATTAATTAAAAAAATTTAAAAATGGCCAGCAGATGCGTGCTGGATAACTGAATTCCAGATAGGTGGTGGAGGAGTGTATGATACTATGATATTTCTTATAAGTATACGTATTTTGAAACAAAGGTATATTCATTGCAGGGTCAAATTTGGGGACATTGCTCATTTATCCTGCCTCCCACGCCCGCCCAAATCGTCTTCATTTTTAGTCGCATGACTTCAGAAGTGTCACCATTGTGTTCCTTGGCCCCGAAAACATAGGAAAACGCTAACGAGTAAGCTGAGACAATTATTACATAAACATGGAACTAAACCAAGTTGTCACCGTACTAATCTTGAGAGGGGTGCCCTTAATAGTCTAGGGGTTTCACAAGATGCCTCCATACCTGAAAACATTTTTAGGTCATATAACATAATTAACAAATAAAATTGCTTTCACCTCAAAGTGCATAATTCGTCTAAAATTTAACATTAAGCCGCCAGACTAATATTGTTCCAACTGTAGCGGTTCACAACAAAACACCAGTACCTAAATGTCACATTTGCAGCTGCACTTACGAAAGATCAACTTGTGTTCAAACATTCACGTAGAAACAGTTGTAGCTCGCTGATACTGCAAGGCAAATGTAACTTCAACAATTTTTAAATATTTACAGGTTTATCACAAGAATGTTAGGATACTCACATAAATATGTAAAAATAAAAATTTTATTTTTATGATTAAAACAAACCAAAGAAAAATTGCACATTAACATTTCTGAACACAGAGTATACATATTGCAGTGAAGTGGGACAGTCAGCATGCTGCTGCTGTTATTACCTAAACAACTCTGGTTGCTACCTTACATTGAAGAATTCTGAAACTAGGTAATGTGTATGAAACAGTAGTGATTCACAAACAGGCAGTGTTGATCACGCAATGCAATAAGCTCTGAGATTTATTCTCTAGCATACAAACTTACAGGAAGGAAACATAAGTTGTCAATTTGAATGGATGCTAAATATGTTCTGCTAATTTGTCAACACTATTAGCTACTTAACACTTATCTAACATTCACACCAATTTTCTCAAGAGGTACGTGCACACTAAGAAAAGGTTTTTTTTTTTAAATTTGATCCCTAAATGGATGAAAAGACATACAATTTGTTATCCATTAATCCTCTATGTTTGTTGAACTAGTTGAGTTATCAAAAATGATGCATATGTAAATATCTGAAAAGTAATGTTTTTCCTACTGCAAACAATAAACTTGTGCTGGGACAGCACCTTCCTTGAAGTACTAGAGACTGATCTCAGGTTTCTGCCTCTGGACTTGTTTGAATCCTCCGCCAAGGATGTGACGTCAGCCGACGGTCTCGCTCTGTGACGTCTGGATCTGTGTAGTGCGCATGCCTCGCTGCTCCGTCGGAGCTCGAGTGTCTTCGTGTCCCCACTTTTCGCCGGCCTTCCCTCCCTCCTTCCCCACTTCTGCCTAAGCGCCTCGCCGACCTGTGCTCGCCACTCTTTCCCCAGCGCTTTGAGTAGTAGGTTGTGCCTCTCTCGCCGTCACCTCAACACCCACCCGATCATTTTGTTTTGGTAAGTGTTTACTTTAGGGTCGTTCTTCCGTGTTATGGTTAGGTAATTAGCGTGTCCACCCTTTGTTGGTTTTGTGCTTAATATATCCATGTGTGTTTAGTTTTTGCTTACTTCTTCACCTTTCAATTATTCTAATTGGCCGAGCGGACGTTGATGTGGTGAGCGAGAAATGAAAGTCGAGGTATTGAATTTTCCATTCGAACTGCATAATACTCCTTCCGGTGTTTTTGATAAGGCTTACGAGCCCTCATTTATTTGTTAAGAGATTTGAGCCCGTTTTGCTTATGTTTTAATAACGATTTTGTGTAATTTGTAATGTTTGTTATCAGTGCACATTGACGTAAATACATATGTCGAAACTATACCACGATTACGTTTGTTTCTAGTAGATGTTGTCATTCCCACTTGTATTTAATGTGTGTGTTTGTCTGTGCTATTTTGTGTACTCCCTTGGAATTGTTGTACCTATGCACACCCCGGGATTAGCCCTGTTAGACCTGGCTTTTCAGACGTAGGTCTGATAGATCGTAGTCTGGTTAACAAGTTCCTTGGACGGGCACAAACTAATTACCATCGGAAAGTTTTAGTTCGTAAATGCTCAAAGAAAACAATCTGAAAAGAAATTATGACCATCAAGAAATAGTTTATACGGAGAGACAGTTTGCAATCCTATTGATACACATGGTACAATCTCAGCACAGCCCTGTGCATACACATGTTTAATGTTTCTTTTTCCTTTAATTTAAAACTAACGTGAAGAATAAGTGGGATTATATGCAGGCAAAGTTATGGGCGGACAGGTATATGGCGATATAAAACAAAAACCCTTTCAAACAAAACATTATCGTCAGTCAACACAGCGTACAATATATGTACCTGTCTGGGGAAAAAGCTATTAAACACTTGCACTTGCTGCTTTATCAAATTCCACTACTGCAGGGATAATTTCAATAAAACTTTCTCAGACTTCTTGTGCATACCAAACCGCCTTAACTACAGTACTAAGCTATGCTACCACAAGATGCATAAACCAAAAAAATTTTTTAAGAATGGTAAATTTAAATGAAGCGTTTCACCTCCATCTGCCTGCACCTACAATAGAACACTGATTTTACAAGAACTCAATTTTATGAGGCAGCAATTTTACGAAGTCATTCTCGGGCCCTGTGAGGCCTAATCCCCATTTTACGAGTTCTTGATTTTACGAGACAGCGACTTTACAAGGTCAATATTGGACACCATGAGGTCTCGTAAAATATAGATTGTACTGTAATTTCGTACATTCAAGGCCTTTGAACTCATAAGCTCTAAGTAGACTCTTGTTAACTAACACTTGCATTATCGTCTATAGAAGCTGTTCACTCAACTGACATTTTGCATTATTGTCGACAAACTAACTGGGTCAATTTCAACCGTATATGTATTTTATGGCACACAAATAGGGATTAAAGTATATTATGTGTGATAATGACTGTTCTGAAGTTAGATTATAGTAAACTCAGCAGATAAACCTGAGTGATAGAAACAGTTTCAGACATTTTTTCACATAAAAAAAAGCTGGAAAGTTTTCTTCAGACACAAAACATCCCTTACATGTTTTTCATGTCTAGAAATACGTATAAATGATTCAACATTTCTTCAACAAAATATCTTCTTTCAAACATCCATAACAAACTTCATGTGCCAGAGATAACAGTTCTTAACTGTATTACTTACAAATGTGACAGCAAATGAAGACGTGTGATACCAAAACATAATTATTTCATATTCAGCAGCACATTGTGCTCTCTATTATACCATCTTTTATATTATTTACAAGACAAGAATACTCAATGAAACACTCGTAGAGAAGGAATTGACACCCATACTAGGCAAATTTATCGTCCTCAAAATCTGACCTCGACAGTGTACTGCAGCCAGTTTGAATATAAATACAGCACACGACAATATCAAAATGATATTCTACCACAAGAACACGTAATGTGAAAGCAATCAATAAAATAACTCCACAGATGTGTCGACATATCTCACGACTTCTCTTCCTTCTCTTTGTTATAACGTTCTAGTTCTTTGAGGAACTGTGCCTTGGGCTTCATGACGTTGGGACGATCCCCACGGCACTTGGGGCAGAACCACTTGCCCTTGGGCTTGGTGGCCAGCGCCACACATGAGAAGTGGAACCACTCGATAGGGCACAGGTCATTATCGCACAGTATCATCTCCCCGTACGAGATCTGGTCACACAAGCAGTAGGTAGGCTCGTCTGGGTCGATGGCCATCTCGTCCTCCCGAGGCGGTGAGTCCTCCCGTTGCTGCTGCGCCTGTGCCTGAGACGTCTGACGCGACTTGCGCTTCTTCTTTTTTCCACCGGCGCCACTCTTCTTCTGAGCGGTTGTGGAGCTCGCAGTCGTAGTTGGAGTGGTAGCAGCAGTGTTTGCGCTACTCTTCGGCTCAGGCGCAGCCACCTCTGCATTGGCACTCTCTGTCACAGTGTCGTTACGAGTGCGACGTGGCCGCTTCGACTGCCGTTCTCCCTGTACGGGTGTGGTGTTAGTTCCTCCAGTTGACCCAGTGGTTGCACTCGTGCTGGTTGTTCCGTGATGAGTCTCGCGGTTTGGCTCCGTGTTCTCTTGGTCCTTGCCTAAGTCTGGAACAAAAACTAGTACATAAGCAATACTTGCCCTGCTACAGTTCAGAGCACTTAGATATGTAGGTTACATCAAATTAGAGCAATTTTAGCATTTTAAGTCATCTGTAAATGTCCACTATTATTTGTAAGTAGTTGTGTGTTCGCAAACAGAAGTTTCAAGAAAATCATTCTGAAATAGTCTACAACAGGAAGAAATCCATTTGCAATTATACTACACAAACATGCTAATATCAAACATAACTGCTGGCTCTCATAGATCGAGAATCATTGTAAAGAACACTATTTAAAGAGTTCTCTTTGACATTCTCTAGAAAGACAGTTTCTCACGTGCTCATTCTGTGAAACTGAGACCATGCAATCTCTTTCAGATAAGCAAATACAGCAAACAAAGAATATATACGAAACCTTTAAAGTTAGTAATCACTACTAATCTATTTGTTAACATCTAAAAGAATGCTTACCACTTTCTGGGCACCTGTTATTACAAATATTATAACTAATAAGTTATTAAAATGAATAACAGTTTAATGGAGGTATGTTAGTCGAAATATGATGTCTTTACAAAATGTAACTTTATTAATGTCTGTAATAACCTCAATCTGTACCTATATATAAATACAGAGAGACTGCCACAGTGTGCACTTGTACTTTCATAATCTCTCTTTCCAACAGAACAATCACAGAGAACTCTGTTGTCTTGGTAAACTGAGATACATTACTCAACAAGTATTCACTAAAGATGATGAACTGATACACACCAGAACTGCAAGGAGGGCATTTCTAGAAGATAAGAGTGACTAGCACACTTAAAAAAGCACCATTTTACACCTCACAACCCAAATTTACTGGGGGTTAACCACTAGATCCCATTTTGTTTTGCGTATATATGAGTATTTTGTTCGACCAATAATGACACCCCCTCCAATAATCAGAAGCTGCCAACCGCCACAGATGTACTTAATGACTAAAAAGATAGCAAATATAAAAATTTAAAATAATTATGTAGTTAAAATTATGTTTGTAGAAATATGAAAAACTGTCTAAAGCAGAGCCTATGGTGTATTTAAGCTCATATGTCTACTAGGCGCAACACTTCATTCCATCTAACGGTAAAATGTGCATAACAAACGCAATCACTACACTGCACTTACCTAGATTCCTGTAGTCAAGGTCGAGCTGACGAGACTTGTTCTCTATGAGGTCCTGTATCTGCTGTACAACCTGCAACTTCTCATCTCCCACCTCCTGGGCAGCAATCAGCATCTTCTGTATACGGACAAGCACCTTCCGCTTGGTGGCTATGTCCGTGTCCCGCTGGGCAGCATCTTGGTTCTGTTCCACTTCCTTCAGGAATGCTGCCCGCAACACATACATGTTCCACAGACCGGCCACAACCGACAAGCTCTTCATCACAGTACCTGATCAGTAAGAACCTTGTGTCTGCTTGCATGCGCACACTTACACAATGTTTACCAGCAGATAATTCTCTCTCTTACACTCGTCCAAGTAATGGGTGAGATAATTACACTCAGGCATAGCAAAACTAGAAACTTTGAAAAACAGAGTTACTGGCACTACAATGCCAATACCCACTCTAAAGCAGCACAAACTTTATTTCAGTGGGTAGGAGTTTCAATAATTACACTTTCAAACATAAGTTTTCAAGATATAAAACCAAGAGCGTGCATACCCAACCCGTGGGATGAGCAGAGTGATTCAGCCTGCACCTTAACTTAGGCCTACTATTGACTGTCTGGTACCCGTACTATCAACAACCTGCTGTCATTACTGTAGTAGGTATGTCAGCCAGACAATGACTCAACTATACGCTGGCCGATAATGTCGTGACTTGCCGCTGAGAATGCTTACACGGTAGAGAGGCCAATCTCTATAAAGACGTAACACACGTAAATGACAACACATAAAAGTTCGTGGCCAATTGAATAGCAGATTATGCTCTGTTATGTATACAGAAGTGAAGCTTAGTCTGATATCAAATGATAACGCGAATGTTGCATGTGTCTATTAATTACAGCTCAAGTATAGGAACGTAGAACTGGTGGCAATGGGACATTACCACACACCTAAGTACAGCATTAAACTGGCATTTTCTTTGTGTATGAATGTGTAGATACATGCATGTATGCCTACGAAAGTAGGCTTATCTATTGGCGATAAAAAAAAACAACACTTCTGTAGAGACCTACAGATTTTCAAACTGTCATTCCCTAAAAAAATTTGCTGAACCTTGTAGTCTACTAGTCGATAATAACTGTGATTGAAAACACGGTCGTAAAAATAAGCTGCGAGATAAGTAAAGAGTTACATTATATCAATGGGACTGATAAATACAGTACAAGTAAACTTATCACTTTACTTAGGTAGGCCTATTAATGCAAATGTTGCGTACCGTACCCTATAACACTCTCATTAAATCCAAGAATTAATTTTTTCTACCACTGAAAATAATTACTTGTGGTAGTAACTAAGACACTCATTCCATTGAAACTTTATCCCCAAATATTTTCAAGCACTTTTTTGTCTACAGTCTGGTAGTTGGGAGCACAAAATCCATACCTATTGAATAGTTGCAACATCTTTCTTTCTACGAAACCACTGAAAGCTAGCCCCAACTCTGATCATAAACTTTATGGTTGTCTCACATTTTTTTACATGTTCAATAACACCTGTATTAACCATATCAAACAATCCAGTTTTTAAGAGCTACAGCCCATTGTTAAACATGGATAAAATCAAATAGAAAATATAACAGCTACACTAGCAAAAAAAATATATAAAAAGAGCCTGGTAACCACATGCAGTTGTAAATAAATATCATTGTTATCAACGTGGTAAATAACTTTTGCGAAACACTGTTTTGCCTTCTAACTTTTTTTAATTTTTAAAACCACTTGAAAGTTCTCGGGGTAACCATTTCTTTTTTATTTCTTTTTAATTTCTGGAGTAATATTATAATTTTTATCAAGCTGTGTACTATCAATCAAAGTGACTGGACACTGTGTTGTATTGAATACTCTACTTTAACCCAAAGTTTTTTATTTGTGGTTTATTCAAAGAGGGAAACAAGATGTTTTATCCTCTCACTTTGCACTATGATAAGTTCTGAAAGCTGCCACTGGAACCTTGCCAGATTTATTGGTACGAGGAGACATAAAACTAAAAATGGCATCATCGAGACGGCCACCTTAAAGTGGCCAACTGGATGGACACAGTTTGAGCGTCTGGAACAGATACAAACGGAAGCATGAAGAGCAACCCAGGTCGTCCTTCATACCATTCCCTAGCCTCTAGGCACAAGTCACAGAACTAGCATGAAGTCTCCTAATCAACAGCTAGCATCTGTGAGCCACTTCAGCAACAACACTGTCATTACATGACATAATACTAAAGACAACAGTAACTTGTACATGCATACTTTCTTCAAGGAACTGCATCACGGTGTTTCAAACGGGATCATATTCAATAATCATAAAATTATTTAATTCCCTACCAACTGAAAATAAGCAGTTATGTGTATCAAACAAAGATACATCTCTAGGCTATATATAAAAATAAATACTGACTGACTGACATATCAAACTGCAGCCCAAACCACTGAACCTAGAACCGTGAAATTTTTTGTGGGGGCTCCCCTCAGGTTGTAGGCGAGCACTAAGAAGGGATTTTTCGAAATTCGACCTCTAAGGGGTGAAATGTATTTCCGAAGGAACGTCGACAGAGCTCGAACCAGACGGCCTATCATCGTGATTTTTACTTTAATATGACACACATAAAAATTCATATTAGCCAATTTAAGGATTTTTTGAAATTCAACATTTAAGGGGGTGAAAAGACCTTAAATGTGAAACAGATTGACTATCGATATCTATTGAATCTTTCAGGATAGAGAGTTGGTATTCACTTCAAAATGTTGCTTACGTAAATACCCAAAAAGTAGTTTTAGGATTTTTTAAATTCAACCCCGCAGTAAAAAAGGTTAAAATGTGTTTTTTATGAATCATCTACGTATATCACTGAAACACAATTGGCTATCGTCGTGATATTTACTTTAATTGGTTACGTATACAAATGTCTATGTCAAGACTCCAAGACGTTTCAAAATTATTTAATTAAGTGGGTGAAAATACATTAAATGTGTTTTAGATTAATCCTCCATATCTATTGAACCAATCTAGATTTCAAAGTGCTCTTTGCTTTAGATTGATGCTTTTGTATATATCCCAAGTACCATTAAAATATATTTTCAGAATTATGCCCTAAAGAGGATATAAAAAACTGTAAAATGTGTTTTCGATTCACAAAATATATATATATATCTCCCATCGATTTTTATATAGTGACGTGATTTTTGTTTAAGGTTGATGCTTACTCAAACACCTGAAAAGTAACTTCAAGAATTTTCGAAATTTGCCAGCTAAGGAGGTGAAAAGGGGTGAAAAGTGGTGAAATGTGTTTTCAATTAATCATCACTATATCTTGAACCCAGCAGGCTATTGTCATGTTTTTGACATTCAAGAGACACAAGTAAAGTAGTCTAAAATGTGATTCAAGGAAGTTTTCGAAATTCAGTCTCAGGTGGTGAAAAGATCCGGAATGTGTTTTAGATAAATCTTCGACACAAATTGAATCCATCGAGATATTTAGTTTATTTTTGCTTCAGGATGATGATTAGGTAAGTGGCCGCAAATCGGTTTTAAGATTTTTCAAAATTCAAACTCCCAGTAGGCCTACTGTACAGGGGTTATATGTGATTTTTAATGAATGATCAATTTTGCTTCGACAGAACGAGCTATCGTCATGGTTATCACTTCACTTGAATATTTGAACAAATATTTAGGATGTGAAATTAAGATTTTTCAAAGTTTGACACCTAAAAAGGTGAAAGGGCATAAAATTTGTTTTCTATTAGCCAATGATACTTATCTAACCACGGTGTGTGCGTTGGTATTGTGGTGGTGTTAGCGTTATAATGATACTTTCGTATTTTAAAAAAAGTTATTCAAATATTTTATTTTATAACATACCTAAATTATTAAGAAGAAAACTTAGTTTGTACATTTTCAAGGTAGACGAACCAAAAACAAGCATGACCAGCGAGAAACAAATTTATTAAGAGTTTCGTCCTACAGTTATATCAAAACGTGTTGTTGTGATACCTCTATGAGCTTAGGAAATAATATTTTATTTTTAAATTTAGTTTTCATGAATAATTTCAACGTTATGTTGCACAACTGTTCGTAGCTCCGGTCTATTGTTCCAAAGGTTCTTGACTCAAATTCCATTAAACCTTGTAGATGTGCAATTCTGACAGAAAAAATGCAAGATTAAATCAATGCACTTTGACTAAGTCATTCAACAGTGGTAAAATTGTATTATGCAGTCAACTATCAACTAAAGTTCCTTGACAGCGTAATCCCATATATACCAGTTTACTAACCTCAAGGTTGGGGAACCAAATAAGATTATAACTCTGAAAAACACATTCCCACCAAAACTGACTAATGGCACTTAACTTTAAGTAAAGGTTTTGAAGAACAAGTATGTTATTCAGGGCACAATCACCAACGGTTGTGCTCGGGGGATATCAGTCTTCATAGCACGTGAACTGCGTATTTCATTCGATAACCCTCTTACATAAGTGTATAATTACCCCACAACGTCAACTTTGATGCGACTATAAATAAGACCCAGTTGAAGTCGCTGTTAGTGGCAACGACAAACTTAATTAAGGCTGCTTTTCGCGTGGACAGCTATAGCTACTTATCCTGCTGCAGAGTTACAGTATCTCAACTAGCAGGTTTGTCATTCTAACACTTGATGACTGAACCACCTGTCTGGTGTACAAAGAGCTTTTTCAATTAAAGCAAATATTATCTGCCGTGAGTAATACACACAAGCAAAGCACGGGTGCACTGCTAGTTTATAAATAAAATAATAAAAGCTACTAAACACACACACCGATTCAGTTGATAAATTTCTGAAACATGTACATCAATTATTTGTATTGTAACTTTCATTTGAAATATGTTGTAGGATGTATAACACTGATTTATTTTTGTGTATGTGTACTGTGTGTATTTTGACACGTTCCATAGCTGCCTGCGTGCAGCACGACAGAATACAAATAATAAATAAATAAATAACTAAATAAATACAACCCCAAAAATACTTACTGTTGGCCACTAGAAAATAAACTTTATAAAGAATAGTGGAGGACCTAGAATTCTTTGAATAGCCTACTATCCCAACATTTGCCTGGAGTGATTCAGAAAACCCTGGAAAACTTGAAATCAGGATGGCTGGAACCAGGGATTGAACCCAGGTCCCACGAATGAAAGGAAAATATTTTTATAACTTACTTCTAACTCTGTAAGTATATCAATAGAGTTCAAATACAGAATGAGGTAGCAAGCGTGATACTTGCCACAGAGCTGTTATTACCACTGAGCTATTCCATTTAATTCACAAACAAGTTATCTAGTTAAGTAAGAAGAAACATTCTGCCTATCAAAGGCCTCAACTAACTGAGTAGGGGGATCTCGCTTTAACTGGTTTCGAATTATCACTCACAATTCTGAGTTAACACTCGCCACAATACCCTCTTACATTTTGCTTTGTTTCTGAGTGCTCTGATGGTTCAGCTGTCAAATTATTTGAAAACATATTTTATTAGTGGGTTGGAAAAAAAATTAATTTATGCATAAATTATGTGCAGCAAAGTTAATCAATATATTAGGTAATTCAAGTAAATTCTATCATTAAAAAACACAAAAAATACTTTAAAGCTGATGCTATTTAAAAGGTAAATTTAATAGCACATACGCTATTCCCAACAAGTTTTAAACATTAAAACAGCAGTAATTTGTCTCAAATTTTAGGTAGTTATTAAAAATCAACATTGTATGCATACCGTTGATAGTGATAAATCATTACTGAAACAATATATTTCCCTTACAATATATTTATCAATAATGACATTCTATTGTGCTTACTGTTAAGTACTGTATTCAAATTAATACCTCTTAAGAAGAAGTGCAATAGTATATAAACAATAAATGACTACAACAGATTAAATCAGTGTAGGTAGAAATAGTATGTCCAAAAATATGCCTGTTTCTTAAACATTGGAACACCTACAATGTGCAAGCCATGTACACCAGAAGAAGGAAGATAAATGGCGTGTCTGCTGATGCGACCATACCACGACATTGAATTTGGCACAGAAAGTAAACCGTGCGTGATAAGTGACATGCCCACATTAGATTACGCTAACAAAAAGAGCCAAAATATTTTTTTAGTTATCACACCACAACCATTTCTATACTGTGCTGCTTACAAATAAATGTGATTAATTTTGATGAACAACAGTATTATCAGTTAGTCCTTGAAAGGGAAGAAAGTTTTAAAAGAAAGAAGAGGCGAGGAGAGAGTAAACACCTAGATTCTGCCCATCACTAGCTGGAATATGCAGCAAAAGAGTGGTGTCTTTACAAGGGAGGAGAGGTACTGGAGTTGGAGAGGGTCCAGAGGAGGGTGGTAAGATAAGTGAAGGGTAGGAGGAGAAGGGGCAGGAAGATGACTATGAAGGAAACGTAAGACCATTAGTGATGATGGAGATGGGTTGGAATGCTTTGAAAGACAGGCGAGGAATAGAGAGGGTTTTTAGGACGTTCAAGGTGAAGAAAGGAGAGAGAGGATGTGGGAGATTCGGTTTCCAGTTAATCAAGAGTGATTACAGAGAGCAACAAAACAACAGTGAGAAGATTCTGAGAGTTTGGAGGAGAATGGAGAGGGGTTGGCAATCAATAATGGTAAGGTCGGTGAGGGACGGATCAGCTGGTGAGAGTTGAGAGGGTTGGGTAGAGAGCGTGAATGAAGAGTGCAGGCTTGCCATCGGGTAACAGCCCATCTGCAAGGATGAAATCATTACTAAGAAACTTACCTAAGTTAATTGTTATTTGTGATAGCTCTGCTTGTGATCCCATAACAACTTGCGTGAATCACTAGGCCCAAACACAATCGCCTAGTCAGGTGGCTGGTCAGGTAACTGGACAGGTCAGGACAATGAAAAATACTATTTAGAAGGACACAAGCCGGGCAGTGCCCAATTACTTTACGTTGGTGGGTCTGGCGAGCCGGCCATCCAGTAAGCAAAAAGTTGAGCTACTCAACCTGACCAGCCGCCGGCACATCAGCACGACATAACAAGGTCACGTGGACCAATCAGCGATCACCAGCGACCTAACTACGCAAATGTGTTTTGACCTATACTACGTTTGCAGCCACATAGAAAAAGCTGATTGTTCAATTAAAGGTGACTATTATTTTTAAATTATATAATGTAATATCAGCAAATATACCAAACTTAATGTTTGTTTTCAATGTGTTCCTATATACATACCATTCATCCTTTCAGATGAAACTTTGGTGAGTAGTTGTGCATGCGCCCACGAAGGTTTCTGGCAAAGTAAAACATACTTCGGGAAGGGGACAGAACAGGGAACACAAAAAATTTAGTGGGGGGGGGGGGGGGGGGGGGGGACCTTTGGTGTGTTGTGCATGCAGCCGCGAAGGCGTCTGCCATATAGGTAAATATGAGGGCTGGAAAGGGAAAAACGAGGTAACAAAAATTTTTAATGATGGGATTTGCAACGCATGCTGAGTCAGCTAGTGAAATAATAAATTATAAAATGATGTAGGCCTACCTTTGTTTTACATTTACAAGCTGTCTTGACAAAAATTCCATGTTTACGTACATAATTAAACATTAATGGAACTTACCTTGATACGACACATCAAGTTCTCTTAATCGTGTGAGATATCTCTGCAAATCATCAGGTAAATTCTCAACACAGTCCAAGTAGTTTTCAACGTAAGTTGCCGAATACAACGCCTCAACAGTTGCTTGATTCAACATGACCATACAGTATGTTTTCACTGTTTCGTCGATAGAGTAACAGTGCCTATGTTATAATTAACAGGAAACTCTACTTTCCTAACCATCACGAACTTTCAAATTACCATTCTACTTTGAAAAACATCAACAAACGACGACATGTTTGTTTTGTTAGCGACAGAAGAGAATCCTAGTGGTGATTGTTGTAACTAATAACGACGTAATTTTATGAAAAATATAAATTTATAAAAAATAATAGAACATTATTTAAAGAGAATTGGAGAAAATTAAGCGTAATTCACCCACAATTTCTTGAAAATAGTCGTGCACACATTGATCTCAACAGTTTTTCATGTTTACAAACGAATGGGCCAATGAGGACACTAGTTAGAAAATTCAACTGGCGGTTTGCGTTTGCGCTTTTTGTAACTGCCGTGTGTCGTGAGAGCAAGTCAGCTGTGTGTTGTTGCGTACAAAGCGTTTTGCGTTTATTGTTCCTAAAATGACTTCCACAAGATTCAACGTTGGACTGGGAGAGAGTACAAGAAATTCCAGCAAGTAAGTTCATATTTTAACTTTGATAATATTGCGGAATCAACAATTTTTCTCTTTGTTAACGTTTCCTTTTGTTGTGACTCAGTTGCTTAGGTATGCTTACGTACGTCATACTTTAGACGAGTTTATTTGCTGTGTAATGCGGAATTTGAACAATTTGTAATCCTGTTTGTTGTTTTTTTTACCGTGGTGAGTGCTGAATGCCGTAGATTTTGGTGTGTGCTGAATGCAGTAGATTTGTATGGTTATGTTCGGATCTAAAGTATGCCTGAGATCATATCAGTTGTTAAATGTAGAATTTACTGTTATCTGCCAATGCTGAAGATTGTGCTTAAATATAATAACTGTATTTAACTTGGTACGTGTATATATATTTATGTTTTCAAATATAGAAGTTTTGTTAAAGGCGTGCCACTTTGAAGCTATGATTAGCTTCGTACGTAATTAAATCAGCACATCATTGACGAAGCTATTATTTGGCAACTTACAATAGAAAATAAATAATGCAGCTTGGGGAAGGTGAGCCGCATACCTACCCGAGCGAGTCCGTACTAGTTCTAACCGGAAAGTGAGTCACGAGCAAGACACGACCGGGCTTTTAGACGGGAGGAAGAGATGATGAACCCTGGTAGAACTGGTTTACACATTCACCGCTAGGTGTCTCGTGTTGTGGGCCTACTTTTTTATTCCACGATTATCATTCCTATGCTCGCGCCGAAATTAATTACGAGGTCAACGTCCTGTTCGTAATCGTATCAAGCACCATTTACAATTGATATGGTGCAAATTGAAAACGTAGCACAAGATACGAATGGTTGCGTCAACAACAAATACTAGCCATGACCAGTTATAGCAGTTTTCTACGTCAAGTTTTTCATCCCGGCCAATAAGAATGTGAATCGTCATAAGAGCTGTTCGCGCGAAAATTTTCGTGCAGTAACAAAGTATTCCCTTCTCAATGATTATTTTGTTTTTAAAACCATGCCGATTGTGAGCGAGTAGTTTTTTTCCCCCTATAATACCTCTGTATGAACAACAAAAAATTCCGCTTGAGATGAATTTGTGCCAAATGATGCACGATTCACCGATAAAAATGTTCTTAACTTCCACATTGTGAGCGCGCAATAGTTGGTCCTAGCGTCGGCTTGATAGGAACAAAGCTTTCATTGTGTTCTGATTGCACCAAATTTACCTACAGCACTGACTCTTGTTTCCCGCTTTTTTTTATTGGAAAATATACACCCCGACATTGATAATAATCCGTTGATGTTTTATGAATTCGTTTATTGATCATTGTCCTGTAGGCTTATTGAAGATTGATAAACACCCAATAATACAATTGGGCTCTAGCAAACATGATATTAATAATGTTGTAAGTTACATTGTAGGTAAAAATCATGTTTAATGGTAACTTTCTAAGAAAACAGATTTATTTTCGCTAACAGCATAAAACTTAGGACAGACACAATGAACATCAACTTTTAACACGTGCATGCCATGTTACCAAAATATAATTAATTTGAATTTGTTATGCAAGAACTAATATATACGCACATTCAGGAAGCATAATGCTCTTCTAGTATAACCAAGCTTAATTTATTGACTCGTAACCGCATTTTTGGCAATATATAAAAACGAAATAAAACTGATTTTTACATTTTTAAAATTAAAATATAGCGTTTTTAAATGCCATAGAAGAATGAGTAAAATGCATGGCCTATCAAGATTATTCATGGAGGATTCTCTTTGTTTCCGTTATGGAAAATCTGAAAAAGGAAAAAAGAAAAAAAAAAACATTCAATAGAATCAAATATATCCAAGTCGTTTTTCTGACGTACCAAGATTTTCATGCTTAGCTATAAAGGAGCACGAGGCTTTAAACATTTATGGATGACATGGAATTCATATGCACATGTGAATGGTTACTAAAATGCAGTACCAAGTTTTCGGAAGAAAAAAATGGTGGAAGCTCTATGCACAGATGGCTACTACAGTAATCTTAGCACAAATGCATGAAGTTCAGAACTTCTCTATTTGGCGTTCTGAAAGGATTCTTCGTTCTGTTTTTTTTTCCAGACTTCCCTACTTTTAAGTATGTATTTCCTAGAAATGTAAATATTGATTTCAGTAAAACGACGGAAACGTGATAAATCAGTAGTTTTCTTTGTTGTTGATTCTTTTAACGTTATGAGAAATATCGATATACGTACCATTTGAAGTGTATAAATTAAAAACAAATATTAGGACTACCTTTCTAGTCGGCCGTGTACCGGCTGCTAGACAGGTCTAGGATATTTCTACCAGAGGAGTTAAAATTCAGGTTGCGTAGCTGTTCCGGATGTAATGTTCTTCCTGTCTTGTCGCACATCCGGCTTCCGCTAGCGGTGTTATCTTGGTACAGTCTCTGCTGTCGTAATGTTTTGTTGTTGGAGTCTGCAACCTGGGCAGTGCTAGTGATGCAATATAATATAGTCTATATCATGCAAGTATTCCATATTTTGACAGTCCACTCTGAGGAATGTGTCTGTCAGCAGGATTGCGGAGACTGTGCGTTTCTAGAAAGTCTGGTAGGTTTAAATATCCAAACAATGGAATTGCCAGGTGCAGTTTCAGAAGAGAAATGTCAAAATATGGAAAAGTTACACGAGATAGACTGTACCAGATTATTACATGTGTTTTGGGATTTTTTTTTTTTTTACTTTCCAATCTCTCGCAAAAATAAGCAAGTAATGACGGAACTAACATGGCGCTGTTGGCGCAGTGGATAGGGCATTCACTTCCCACCATGGCGATCTGAGTTCGGTCCCCGAATTAATTGTGCCGGGCGATCCCGCTGGTCGCCGGGTATTCTCGGGCATCTCCCGTTTCCCGCACTTTTCATTCCGGCTCTGCTCCATTCTCACGACACCTCGCACCAACGCTAAAGACCTGTAGGGTTAAGTGTTGAACAAAATATCAACGCACATTCTTTCTGCTTCCGAATGAAAAAATTTCAATTTGTCAACCAATTGAAACTATCAGTTTTAACCAACCATCGTCGGGAAAATACCAGATTTTTTCCCGTTCGTATTTAAAATTAACAGTGCTGTCATCCCTATCAACAAACTTGTCTCCTAAACTGTCCCGCTATCTTACCTAACATTACTCATAACACGTATGACGACATCTCTGTAAACATATTATTTGATTCGTGATCGAATAGTAATACTGTCCTAGTGTTGTTTTAGGGACTAAGTTTCACGGCCGTTGTGCGAACTTAAGAACTTCTTTCTACAACTTTTCGCGCAGTTGTAACATCACGCATGAACTTTCCCCCCTCCCCCCAAGTTTGGACGGAATCTTTTAAGACAGCTGTATTGCGATATGCTCGTATACTGCTTGGACACATGTTCTCCAATGGGCTGCAAGAGTTTGAGGGTGTGGGAGATAAAAATAGCTCGAAGAACGACATTTAAAATATCTATGGTTATTGGACATCACTAACAACTTAAAAATAACGTAATGTGCGTTGTCAAAAATTATGTTAGCTTAGTTACTTGCGCCGGAACAAAACGTTCAAAACATTGACAGATCGTGCCTCAGAAATGTCCCACGAGAAAACATATTTGCGTACAAAGTTGGCAAAACTGATCGATATCATCGCTCACGTTAGTATTAACTTGCATATTAGTGTCAAAAAATTAGCAGTTTTTTAAACCTTTATTTATTCGCCCATGAATTTTCCCGTTGTGTTGCTGTAACCTTAGAGGTCGTACGTCGTAACTGCGTGATAAGTACAAAAACTAGGTAATGGTATTACTATACGTGATTCAGAATAAAGTGAACACTCATAAAAGTCCTGATTATTTTCTATTTTCCGCCAGTTTATATCTTTCCGCTGCATGTAAACATAAACATTGCCACGTGCTTTTATTTACATAGGCCTGTGCAATGTTTACAACTACTTTAAATTGCTCTGATAATGGCTACTGAACACGGTCGAGGTCTGGACACTCGCCTATCTACCAATGTATTTTGCTTGACCCGCTTGTTTGGCTATAGTTAGTCAAATTACAGAGAATGTTGTACTTTTTGGCGCAGTAATCCGGCCAGTCGGGCTCAAAGTAAATAAAGATTGCTGGAGCCATGATTTAAAATTGTGAGCGAAGGAAGTATTTCATAAATAGATTTAAAAAAAAAGTTTTGATGAATTGCTTATCTTAGTGGGAGGGAAGTGGGCGGAGTTTGGGCACGACCGCCCAGATTGCAGCGCCAAAACTGTATAGCATTACCGATAACTTGGTGAACTACAGCCAAACAACAAGGGGGTCAAGTTTCCAGGCGAGTGTCCAGACCTGTTCTTCTACAGCCGTGCTAGGCTACTGAATAACTTTTGAAACAGGGGGAACAAAAGAAATGCTGTTTCTTATTCCAGATTCTCAGGCTGGCGATTGTAAAACTTAACAATTTACAGATTGCCATTGACTTCACATCGTTTGGCAATGACGTTAATAAAGTCATTTCTAATACTTTTAAATGCGTTTATCTGAAACTCATACTTACTAAACAAGGTACAAACAGCGGTGAAAACCTAACTCTGTTGCCACCTGGCGGTGGAATTTTTAACTACCTCTGTAGCGCTAGCGGCATGTACCAACGTCACGTGATCATTAATAAATATTATAAAGTACATTTAATACAGGAGTTGATTGCATTTGATGTTCTTCCACTGCTGTATTCAAATAGGAAAATACACGTAACTACATGCAATGATTCGCTACGAAGCATACCTGATACAAACAATGTAACTATTGTTAATGTAAAACATTCAGTAACGGCTAGTGATTTTTTTTCGATGGTAAAATCTTAAGTGCTCACTTCATTCCGAATGTACTGTAGGCACATTGCAGATTTTCTGAAATAACTACGTAATCACAGTCCAGTTGGATAGTTCCGCCGATGGTGGATGACTAACAGCGCTACAGTATTTGTCGCCTCAAAAGTGTTAAATTTTACTCGAGTTATGCGCACCAGAGGCAAGTGCCAGATTGTATTTCTCTTTGCGATGATTTTGGAGAAAGAAACCGGGACTGAAGATTCTGGAATAGTTTCTGTTCCGACAGCTGGAAACTAAATGTAGAATGTTCTCTTAGTTAAGCCATTCATCAGTTGGACGAGTGACGACTAGAATGCTGACAAGCATCTGGGCAAACCGAGACACGCAGCCCCCCCCCCCTCCACTGGCCCTAGTTTATGGAATAGACTCTAGCCTATATTCGTTGTTAGACCAGTTTCACATTACTTCAGTAAACGTCCACAGTTCTGAGGTCACGCGTTTCTAGAGCCAGTATTTTTGTTCTAAAATTAACCTCGGGTTTCCATTTCACTGCATGTACACTAAATTTTGCTTATCGTTGTCAGAATTGTCCCAGTTGTACTACAGAGAGTGTAATTGACTACTTCGACGGCGTGCGTATTGGTGCTGCACTCACAGCTGGATGTGCATGAGTCATATGGGGCGCAGGGTTGGAGGCTTCCCCCCCCCCCTCTTTGATGGGAGCATGTAGAGGGGTGAGGGTGCACGCGTCCAGCCATGCTGCAGCCGCTCTTCACTTGCGGTCTACTAGACTAGTTCCTCACAGTTGCGTAGGTACAATACGTGTGCTGCTAGTCTCTGGTTTGAAGTCTGCTGTCACCTACTGCAAGGTACGTGCAGATAACGTTTCATTATGTGCTGGTAAACTAGTCCCGGACAAGTTTATACACTATACCGCGCTCCGGCCTCTACCAGGGATGGTAACAAGAACAAGCATACACTGCTTATTTATGGTTTTCTATTATTTTAGTTTTTTTTGACAGTCATTCATTTTGTAATGGAGTATGTCCAAGCAACTAAATCCATGCACTCCCATTGCACAGTTCTTTCAAGATCACAAGAACCTTAT
This sequence comes from Medauroidea extradentata, assembly GCA_003012365.1. Lineage (NCBI taxonomy): Eukaryota > Metazoa > Arthropoda > Insecta > Phasmatodea > Phasmatidae > Medauroidea > Medauroidea extradentata. Next base: position 139,161 of record PNEQ01000266.1, read on the forward strand.
TGTCACCGAATGTGTCGGACGTTAGCAGGAATTGCCGCTAGAAAGATTATTTTAGCATCTTAACACTGAAATTATACACAAATTTGGCTTTTTCTTATTAGGAGCTCTGTATGGCCTGCTTTGAAATGAATTTTTGTACGTTTTTATTCGTAAATTGCTTACATACATTAAACAGGGGAAAACCTGGAAATGTCAGGGAAATTTAGTGTCATGATAACGGGGAAATGTCAGCGGATTCAGGCACTGTGCAGGTAATTTTGTTAAAAACGTAAATTTCTGTTTGTAATTTTTACACTGTAATTTAATGCATTCATCTATATAAAAATTATAATCTACAGACGGATATAAATTTCGTAGTGTACAAACTCATTTTGCATTTTGTCTTAATTTAAATATTACACTTTTATGTTAGTTGAACTGGGAAAATAACATAAAAAAGTAAAAATTTCAAAGTGATATTGTAATGAATTGTTATTCAAAATAAACTTGATTCTGAAGGCCGTATCTATAAACGGCTTTCGAATGACAGCCAACTGCTCACCTATGCTTTCCTTATGGGGATAGCAGTTGGTTGTCACTCGAAAGTCGTTTATAGATATGGGCCTTAGTCTGAAGAGTTGAAATGTTTCTTCCAAATTATATACGCCGTATATTAAATTACTGCTGTGGTGGTGGTATGCAGGCATAGTTTTTATTATTCTTACATTTTTTGTGAGAATAGGTGCAACTGTGTGAACTTTGTTTTAAAATTTGAATTGTTTTGTATAAGTGATATTTGTTAACACAAGTACAACACAAAATTCTGTACCGTAAACCGGTGTTATTTTGACCTAGCGGGGTAACTTTGACAACTAAAAATTTTTGTTTTTATGTTATTTATTGACGAATGTTTCAAGCATTAGCTATATAGATAAAAGGAGTTTTTTTTTAAATACTCGGCTCAGATTATCTGTTTATTTGCCAGAAAACTCAAACTAATATGTTAGTGTCAAAGTAACCACGAAAATGGTCAAAGTAACCCCAGTTTACGGTACCTGTGATCAGTTATTTGAAGTCATCGCTGGGAGTTCATTTGGTGAGTAATGTTATGATTTAATTTAAGACATATTAAAATCAGATTTAATGTACATTTGGATGTGATTTCTGGTTAAGTATTTTTCAGAAAAAAATAATTTGTTAAGTTATACAAATGTCAGGGAATTTTTGAACAGGAAATCTGTAGCGACCCTGGAAGCGATGATTCCTTACATAACTGAACTGCTAAGGTTAGGTAGGTTTGCGCTGCAATGTGACCAAGATTGTGCGGTCACAAGCTAGTCAGGATCCCGTGACTTATTGGACTCGAGAAGACTACTCAGGTTGTGTGCACTTGTCAAGCTCAAGGGCGCAGTCTACCACCGCCATTTTTTTTTATTTTTTTATACCAGATATATATTTTTTCTTACTTAAGACACGAAAAGTGACAAAATCTGGCTCTTGTGAAATTTTTTTGTCTCATAGTTTTCGCGTAATGGCTTGTTAGTAATATTTTTGCATGTTTCCGTTTTAACGACTACACTAAAACCAACTGATATACCAAACTCAAAATCACAGTGGATAAAGACATTGCAGGCTACAATGACATGCTCATTAAATTAAAGAATAAAAATTATTTGAATTTTAAAAAATTGCTGACACTGAAAATAAAAATGTAAAAAGTTCAATAATTTTTTTAAAAATACAAATAATGTTTATTCTTCAATTTTATGAGCATATCATTGTAGCCCGCAATGTCTTTATCCATTGTGATTTTTTTTAAGTTTGGTATATGAGTTGGTTTTAGTGTAGTCGTTAAAACGGAAACATGCAAAATATGACTTTAACAAGCCATTACGCGAAAACTATGAGAGATAAAAATTCATAAGAGCCAAATTTAGTCACATTTTGTGTCTAAAACAAGAAAAAAAAAATATCAGGTACAAATAAAAAATAAAATAATGATGAAAATTGCGGTAAAATAAGTTTACTGGAAAGTTATGAGGGCCTGGCCTCTACTGTTGCTGTTAGGTTATCTCCAACACTGCAACACTGCGTTCTGTGGAGTATCCACACGTACGTTACATTGTAATGTGTGTGCATGATGGTTTAGCCTAGTACGCGAACTATGATTGTTTTGTTTTACACACAACTGTTAAACTTCCAGTATCTCTAACTATTAGGATATTAGCTTGTTCTTCTAAATGGCTAAAAACTTTTTTTGGGACTGTCATGTCAATATGCTGACATAGGTGTAATACTAGATGCTGACTTTTCAGTGGATTTACGGATCAAATGCTTATGTAAATATTAAGAATCACTACTCATCGACCATCGTGTATCAGCCAAACTATTGATTCTGTAGGTGTACTTTATGAATAAAAAATTTTTTCAGAGACGGTATTAGTCCTGTGTAAAAAAAAGTTTTTTCTAGAGCTAGATTAGATAACCGTACCTAACCCACTGGTAAGGTAGGTCAGGGCCTAATGTAACCTACATTAATCTAAAATAACTTAACGTAAAAAATACATAGGACTACTTCTAACGTCTTTATAAACAATTTTCATTAATAAGCTACATATAAAATCAGTTTTGCCGAAACACGATGATTAACAATTCTTGATATTTTCCCTTCTGTGGCTGGGGCTATATACTCAGTGCTGACTTGTGCAGATGTACTTGCATGGCAGCTACATGGATCTCGCAGTCTTGCCCGAGTCCGTGGATGAGGTGTGTGTGACCTTGGCAGCAAACGCCGCTCTCACTCGCAATTCAAGGTTGTACTTGCAACGGCATGACTGCTACGAACTAATTACACTGACCTGGTTTACTTAAACTTAGCTAGTCGTGTCGCTTTAAGTCGAGTAATCGGTCTGGGTATCTTGCGATTTTTACAATTTATAAATTTCAGTTTTGTCGAAGCTCCTTCAGCATACTGGAGATAACGTTTGCTGTGAACTGTGTAATTCTAATTGCTTTAATGGAACAAGAATGTCTAGAAGGGTAGGTTACCACTACAACGTATTATCTGCCGGCACTGCGAGCATGAGCGTGTAGGGAAACTGTCTGCGGTTACATGTACTCTAGCCACATTTTAAATTGTCAACCCTGGTTTGGAATTTTACTATCTAAACATCTCGTAGCTTAAATAACTGAAATGGGTTATTCATTGAATTGTTAAGTTAGCTGTTTATCGGACATGTCAAGCTCATTAAGGACTTGTTCCAGAGTTTTTTTCAGACTGGTGCCAATAACTCAAATATTTTTAACCAAAAGTTTTGAAAAAATTAGTCAATGTGCAATCACACGATACACAATACTGTGGACGCGTTTTTTAAAATAATGTACCATTCGCCAGCAAAAATAATTTCCTTAATTTTTGCTTATTTTCACGACGAAAAACGTGGGACTTTGGGTAATGAAATTATATATATATATATATATATATATATATATATATATATATATATATATACTGTCAGTATAATTCTACAAAAAAATTCAGTTACAAATTATAACATATGATTGTCAAAACTGTGCAGCAAAATTTTGATATGAGTATTAGATAGCAATAAAAAATATTTTCGAAATCACTACAAAACTCAGTAACAAGGCCTTAAGGGGCTACCATACCTGCGATTCAAATGCTTTTTTTATCGAGTTATGGCTATTCTTTTTTGACGAAACTATTAAACATACATTACATTTGTATATCTGCGAAAAGAACACACTTCAAACTATGTTGCTGTAGTTTTAAAAATTCGGCATGTTTAATAGGAACTTCATTTTAGGGTCACTCAAAATGGCCAAAATTGGCTCTTTCAGACTGCCGTATCTGGAAAAATAACGATCGGATTCGAAAAACGCATCTGTAGAAACAAGCGTTAGACTTAGTACTAAGCGCTCCATAAATACCATTTGGTCACCGCTAAGTCCCATAGGAAAAGGGATAATGGTGAAACATTGCACGCCAGCTGAGTGGCTTGTACGGAGAGGCGATAATACATTACATACGTCCGTCAAAGATACTCTTACCGCTCCTGCCTCACACAAACAAAAGCAGTCTATCTAGGGTGGCCTCTTAAGGATGTTCAAGTGTTAGTTTTGTCTTGTAAGTACAGTTTTCTCTTACGAAACAATTTTAACTCCCATAGTTTTCTCATAACGTCGCGGCAGTCAAAATTTGCTTGTTCTGCTGCCATGCAAAGTGAAAACTAACTGACCTACATAAACAAAATAATTCACTGTGATATTGCATCCCATGAGTTATGCAATAAAGTATTTAAAGTAACATAACGTAATATTTGGAGTTTTTAAAAAAAATCGCAAAAGTACAGGAAAAAAATTTGAAAATTCAGCTATTTTTAAAATACAAAAATTGTTCACGTGATTTTTAAAAAATGTTGTATTACTTAGTCCGTGACATGTTATTTCACTGTTAATTATTTCACTTGCGTAAGTCAATTGCCATTGGTTTTCACTATTTGCATGACAGCAGAACATACCAATTTTTACTTGGACGCGCCGTTATGAGAAAACTATACGAGTTAAAAATGTTTCGTAAGAGGAAACTGCACTCACAAGTATCGTCTATAAAACTAACAATATTTCATAAAAATTTAGAATTATTTTGTCGCACTTGAACACTCTTAAGAGGGCGTGGTACGTAATTCAACGCTAAAAGCGTTAATCTATAACTGTAGGTTTCTTGAAGTCTATTTGCGAAAGTAAAACAATAATTCTAGACGATAGTTTTAGCCAACGTTTTGAACTAAATAGTTTCCAGTGTTACGAACTTCTGAGGCACAATCTCTGACGCCGGAACCTCATGCATTTAACTGCGGCGCAATAGATAACGCGTAACGAATTAGTAATTCTGGATAAATATTTACTCATAAAGTTGGCTAATACCATTATCTAGGATTGTCATAGAGTATTTTATCCATATTGGCTTCGAAAGTAGCGTAAAATTCAATTTATGTTTTCAGCGTTCATTTATTTATCACGCACTCTTAAGATCTAAAGACATGCAATTATGTGCTTTTGTCATATTAGAATACTGACATTTTGTATAGGCCTGTATTATAAAATCTGATTAGTGTTCTGGATGGTTTTTAACTACAATAAGGAAAATATTATGTGGATCTTCACATCGCATTTAAAGAATGGCTTCTAATGTCTGGAGATATTATGGAATAAATTTTGAAGTTATTTCTAGTGGCGATTGTAAAATAACTATAAATCTGTTTTGTCAAAAAAGTGAAAAATTTCTGGATAGAATATAGTTTTACTCTAGGAATCGACCACAAAGCTTTTATTTTTATTATATTCCTCATAGATTATGACGAATTAACACGTGCTCTGAAGCGGGCGTTCTGTAGGTGTATGTAAACTTTTAAAATCCTCTCACACAAAAATCGCTGTACCTACCAATGTTGTCAGCTGGGCATGTAACTTAGAGCAGGTATCTACAGTGGCCACTTGAATAGACACCACGAGTAGCTAAAAATGTTTCTTTTTCCGCTGCAACGATGCCTATAATGTCATAGATTAATACGAGCGTGTATGTAATAAATGGGCGTTTAATGGTTAGGACAGAAACGTTCGTATTTTTGTGATGCTGTCATCATCCCATTCCTTGTCAATAACAAGCGTATCCTTCGCTATATTACAGCGTATTATACTGTAGGTAATCTCTTGAAGTTGTAACAGGTATTTGATATCCCGTACCGTCTTCCAATTTCCGAATTCCTAGTTACAATTGCGCTGATTGTTTTGCGCAGTGTATTTGTTTTTTTATACAGGCAATCGTTAGCACTCGACTAGGCCATATATGTTGTGGACTTCCTCCACCTCCAATATTTTTGCCTCTCGGATATTATAGAGTAGCTATACAGGACGTCCCAAAAGTCCCGCATCATAGGAAGAACAACAACTTGTTACGGTAGTATGAAACAAATCGTAAAATGTGCTCGACATGAGTGCCTGAAAGCTCAAAACACAGCTGCAGGCGATCTTTCATGTTTCGCAGAATGTTTTGTACCACAATTGGCGTCATAGCGCTGCATTTCGGAAGCTATTCTCTCACACAAATGGTTTGTGTCCCTGATTTTCACATTGTACTCTTTGGATTTGAGATATTCCCATACAGCCAAGTCCATTGGGTTCACCTGCAACATGAAGAAAACACCTGCACATACATAGCCTATGATGTGGGACTTTTGGGACAGCCTGTACGTTTCTATATACGTTTGGTGGGTGGCGGTGGTATGTCAGTAGCACAGGGACGTGGCGGTTCATCCGTACTGACGGCTAAAGCACTTGGTGTAAGTTGTTAATTAAATGCTTCAGATAACAATTTACTCCTTCGCCTCAACGATAAATGCACTACTTATCCCATTGCAAATACAAACATCAGTGCGTACAGTGGTGTAAGTGAGACGGTAATGTCAATGCAGTGTGTTACTTATTGCCATTTTGATCTTGACTGGTTTTGGTTATCAGCGAAACCGGAGTAATGTAGACGTGAAGGGAAGAGATTTTTCGTCAGGTCTTCAGCGCTGGTTATGAGGTTAGTATGAAGCATTGCCGGAAAGAATGGGCGGGGGAAACGGAAGATCCTCGAAAAAAAAAAAAAAACTCGCCGACAAGCGGCATTCTCCGGCATGATTCCCACATCCGAAAATCCGGGGATCAACCCTGCCGGGAATCGAACTCGGATCGCCTATGTGGGAGGCGAGAGGTCTGACCCCTCGACCACCGAGACCCCTTAATGTAGACGTAGTGTTGGCATCGCAGGTGTGTGTGGTCACAATGAAGTAGGCCTTACATATAAAAAGCTAGGGGGTGGGGAGTTTTTAACGTCCATCCTACAAACTGGTGTTTATAGAGTACTGTGTAAATTTCTTGCTGAGGGTGGTAGTACTAGTTAGTTCAGGAACGGCCAAGAGTGGTCCGCCAAAATCTGAAACCTTCTGCGCTATATTTTAAAATTATTAGCCTTGAGACCAAAAAATAATTTGATAATTGGCAAAGCTCCTGTTCCCAATGCCGTGCAGTCTGTGTCAGAACTTCTATAGGATAACAAACAGTTCAGAATGAGCGAATATGTTACCTTGTGCAAGGCTGTTCCTGTCTGGCAGCATTACGTATTTGTTTTTATGGGGACTTGCAGTGTGTTGCGGGGTGCTGACGCCTGGCCTAAAGTTCGTATTATTGTCACAGCTCAAGAAAAGTGTTCACTGTTAAAATTATCTAAGGTGGCCTGTGGCATTATTTGAATCTACTGCTAGGCCATAGTTCGGGAAAGGTTAGAGCAATAATTGAGTGTAGACCAGACGCTTAGAGAACGTGTAGTAGGCGTGGTTGTATCGTTGTTCGCAGTACTCTGTCCGCCGCCTTTCAGCAGTACGTGGGGGGTGAGCCCCACCCCGCCCCGAGGCATCGATCCATCCATTACACCGTCGCCAAGTTGTCTGAATGTGGGCAGCACATGGAGACTGCTCGATATTACGTCCCACCACGACAGACTCGCAGTGTCATTAGATATGTTTGCTCCCTCCACTTCACAATGTAAAGTCGCTCTTCAATAACTGAATATTTAAGTTTTGACAGTTATATAGGCCGCCGTGTAAACGAATTAGAAAGTATTTAATTAATATATAATACTGAACAGTTTGACAGGTGAGTGTTAGTACACTATCCATGATCGTCCTGAAGCTGAGCGAAATATTTTGGAATACCAACAAGGTGCCCGTACACTTGGGCGCGGCAGCGCGTGCTGTGTCCCACCGCTCTTCGCCCAGTCTGCGGGGATCCATTTATTTGCATGTAACTGAACCACTGGGAAAAAGTCGCTGCGCCCCGCCGCGCGCAAGTGTGCGAGCACCTTTAAAAGACAATGACTAGTTATGGCAATTGCTCTCGTGTATCTACGGTTTTCGCGATAGTGAAGTCCTAAACGGGAGCAGATATAAAAAAATCATGGGACTAGAAATACTTTGTCATGACAAATATTGTGTGTAGTGTTTAGTTGCGAAGTGTCACACTTTGGTGTTCGGCATAGTTTAAAAACTAATGCGTACAAAAAAATGTGTACCATCCAGAGAAGTCATTGGTAAGCTTGTAAAATGTTACTTGTTTTGTGTCCGCATCATACACAAAGTTAAAAAAGTCACATTTTTCGTGTGTTTTTGATGCAGTGGGAGTATATCTGAGACACTTTCCCGGTTGTGTTTACCCGGGCTAGGTGACGCAACGTAACACGCTGGACTCGCATTCGGGAGGACCCGGGTTCGATCCCCGGTTCCGGCCATCCTGTTTTCAGTTTACCATGGTTTCCTGGAATCGTTCCAGGCTAATGCTGGGATTGGTCCTTAACAAAGACCATGGCCGACTCCTCTCCCAGCTGCTGTCATTGTACCAAGCTGTGTGTCGCCGTCTGACCTCGCTGCCGACGAGACGCGAAGCCTATGCCATTCGGAGTAAAGTGAGCACTATAGATTTAACCTGTGAATAAAATCACCAGGCATTGCTGCATTAAAGTCAAGATGAACAATACTTGCCGTTCTTCTTGTATGGTTGGCAACGAACTGTCGTATGTAGTTCCGTGTATTTTCCTATTTAATACATTAATACTGAAATAAAATCAACTGAAATCGGCATAGTTTGTGTTTTCTGCAATTAATGTACTTTTTTTTTATCAGACTATATATATTCCAGCCGTCTCCACCGTTTGACTTTCGCGCGCTAACGTCAAGTGACGTGTCCAGAGAGGGTGGACATTTCCCGTCCAGAGCCTTTACGCGCGGAAAGATACGAATTGGCTGAAAATAAAAACTTAGCAGGGCTTTTTGAGTGCTCACTTTATCCCGAACCGCCTATATTTACCACCACCGGCTGTGATTTATGGATCATAGTATATTTATAACAAACTTACGTTCGGTTTTTTTAAGGAAAAAATCCTTAGAGGGGGATGATGCACCAAAGCAGTGAATTTTCACAATTTTCGGCATAACTTTTTCCCTTCACTTACTGACAATCCGGAAATGATACTTCTGTACAACTTATTAACATTGCTACATAGTCACAGACTGTCTTACGTTCGAAGCAGTGATGGCAGATAGGAAAAATGTATTTTTCCTATCTGCCATCAGTGCTCCAAAAATAAGGAAGTCTGTGACGACTATGTAATAAAGTAAGAAGGTGTATAAAAGTGTAATCTACGGATTTTCGAGCCTTGATTTTTTATAATAAGCTTTCCTTGTCTGGTAAAGTTACATATTTCTTTTTATGGAGACTTGCAGTGTGTTGGGCTAGCTCAAAAGAAAATGCGAGATAAAGAGTATGAAGATAAAATTAGAGATATGTGTATAGATAATTATTTCTGACAGAAGATTAAGCTACATTCGTAGCTTTGCGAATCGAAGAAAAAAAATAAATTTTTAGGTGACGTTCTTTGAAGCTCAGGACGTGAGTCAGCTGCACATGAAAAATAATCTACAGGAGCTAAGACTTGCACGTGGATGTTGTGGTTGCATACCATAAAGAAGCATTAGAGAATAATGAGTGGATAAATGAAAAATGTTAGAAGAGAACAACTGCGTTTATTTAATGCTGTACATTATCAAGAAATTAAGGCAATAGTTTAAACATTTATTTTCAAAGACTTACTTATTAGTTTCATTTTCAAATAGGCCTACATTGATTTTTAGTGAACATTTTCAGACATGATTATTTCGAGTGTACGTTTTAAAAGACATAATTATTTCTAGTGTTCATTTCCAAGGTCGTGATTAATTGTAGTGTTCATTTGGAAAGTAATGATTAATTCTAGCGTTCATTTTAAAAAGTCATGATTAATTCTAGCGTTCATTTTAAAAAAGTCATGATTAATTCTAGCATTCATTTTAAAATGATTAATTGTAGTGCTCATTTCCAATGACAACAATGATGTAATTCACATGTCAGTCTCAAGTTATGTAGGTACGTAATTACTTATCAAGATATTATTCTTTGGTTTTCGTATTGACTGCGTTTGGTTCAATTCAATATATTTTGTAAGGTTTTATCTCTGTGAGAGATACTTTTTCAAAGTCATTCTGGAACGCTGACGGTAATTTTCTAGAAAGTGGTATGGATATCTTTGGAAAAAATAGGAATTTGAGGGGGGAGGGGCTGTACAATTTGTCAGCGGGCAGTGGCAGTAGCTAGCGGTGTTTTGTAGCCCTTGTCTTCGTCACGCAACACCGACGTCCCAGATGAAGCGGTGCGCCGGGCGATCACCATCGGAACGCGGAAGTAATTGTGAGGACTGCGTTGTTTTCTGATCATCGATGTGCCCTCGTGCTCTTTAGTGGTGGGGAAGGGGGGAGGGGCAGGCATGCCAGTGACAAGTGCTGCTATATGTGCCTTATCTCAGGCAAGAGCCATCATTGTCCCCTTCTCTCTCCGCGACAGCCTCAAGCCGAGCTTGTCGACTGCACCGTGTTTCAGGCAGGCTCTGTGAGGCTGGAGACAGTATGTTTACTATTGGTCTCTGTATTTTAATTACATCGCCTTAGTCCTGTATGAAGCATACATACGTTTGCGTAAACTGAGCCGTTATCTGAAGTTTAGTGCTGTGACGCATTATTGAGTATATTATGTTTAGATTTAGCACTTTTCGTAAGATAAATAAACCTTTATGAATGGTCACTTGGCGTTAAATACGCGGACAGTGAAATATGTTTTCGTGTAAATATAGTAGTTATGGTTTAAGTAAATATATTTCGAATGTATTACACAGTCAGTTGTAAACTAGTCCCTGTGGCCCAACCTAAGACGGGGGATTTTGATTTCTGGGTGCAAAACGGTGCTACTTAATCAGATTTATTATCTGACCATAAATATGGTAGTGTAAATATGAATTTTTTTATATGATAAAATTAGATTCACGGAAGAATTTAACAAATGCACTTAATATCAAACCTGGAGCCTTGCCTACCCAAAATCAGTATTATTTTGTCAGAGAATGTGTTTCCTTACAATCCACCATAGTATATAATATATTTTACATCGAGTAAATAAGTGTTGTATAGGGAGGGTACTCGAAGACAGGCTATTGTACCCCGAGTGCTGGCTTCTGGTTGGGCGCCTGTTGGTATCTGCATACCCTCAACGATGTCATGGAATATGTCTATATGATGGAGAAACGATGGAATGAGAACTGCAGGGAAAGCGGGAGATAACGAGAAAACCAGCTGGCCAACGACAATGTCTGCCACATTGATATTTATTAAAAGCCGAAATTAATTTCTATGAGACTGTTTAGAAAACTCGTCCATAATATTTTGCCCTACAAAGTCGTCATAGGTATGTACGCCTTAACGTTGGACTGAAAGTGAAGTGAGAATGTGTTAGTCAACTAAATACATCGTAGGCCTATTCGTAATAAAGCTGAAGAAAAATGACTTAAACGCATGTTTTAAACACTAATGCTTGTATCACTAGCGGTATTTCACATGCCGATGAAAACATTCGCCAATATTGATCAAAGCTAACTACAACGATTTTACACTTATCAGCGTCCTTCTACTGTTTGAAACCAGTTTCTCTAGTAGTGCAAGGAAACGATGTAGTTGACGTTTTAGTAATTAAAAAACTGACTAATAGATAAATCATGACTTGCTGTGCGAACGTGTTCGTCTGGTCAACATGGCTTGGTGGCGAGTGTGCTTCGTCAAAAACCGTCTATATCACACTATTTTCTCCTAGTCTTGAGCTACAGGCTCGAAGCGAAAATGCGTCATTTATTTATTTATTTATTTATTTATTTATTTTATAATCCACCTCTAGATCCCCTTGCGAGCAGTACACTTTGGGGATATAGGCTTAGTCAACATTACATAACATATTTACATACATTTACATATGCTCAGTACAAACAATTTTAAGCAGATACAAAGTTTGTGATATTAACTGATAGTAACAATATATCCCATTCTGTAATAATAGATAAAAATTTTAAATACACACACTGTAATCCATTCACATTTAAAACATTAAAAACAAGCCCTCCTTAGAAATCATATACATCTGAAAGTGAATATACGTTTTTTAAGATTACATAATTTTTTAATTCTCTCTTGAATTCAGCAAGATTTTCTAACAATAACATTTTTTGGGTAGCTTATTATAAAGTGTAATTCCTTTATGTTGAATTCCTTCTGCAAATTTTGTGGTTTTATGACATTTAGGTTTTAGTTAGTCATCGGTGACGTAGCTGCGTATTCTTGACACTTGTCCCTCAATGCAACACAGACATAACAATCATTTCTGTTTCGGAAGTTATCAAAGACTGGGAAGAAAATAATTGACCGAACATAAAATTGTTAGTATAAACAAATTATTTTGTTAAACTGCAGGTGAAGCAGTGCGTCAAATACGAGCCACCATTGCTGTGACACTTCGTATTTAAATACGATGGATATCGAAGAAATGTACATTGTACACTGCAAAGAGAAACGAAATGATGTTTAAAAATAAACTGCTAATTACGAGCACTTCTCACAAAGATCGCTAGCAAATATATATACATTTTTTCCCCCAATAATCAGTGTGTACAATATTGTAATTCAGGCATTTGCCCACAGCGACAGGAGAGCGCTTGCTCTGTCCGTTACCGGCGTTAGTTCGGTGTGTAGAGGGTATAAGCGCTAGTGTCGCAGAAGACAGCTGTTGTAGTACCAGTATGGCCGCCAGATGGCAGCGCCACCGTCGCCTAGGCCAGGCGACGTACCAGGATCCTGGTACACGTAGCAGTTTTCAGGGTGCTGTACCATGTACCAGGACACTTTCATCCTGGTACGCGAAAGTACCAGGATTTCAGAATTTTGCAAATAGTATTAAAATGTATCACTATACAGTGTTTTCAGCAAAATCTTTCTACACAAAAAAAATAATTTTTTGACACAACACAACTTCTGAATTGTGAGCATGAATCTGTGCATATAGTTATTGCAGGTTATTGCAAACTATTGCCTGTTGGGCGTTGGCAACACATACTTGTGTACATCTATGTTAGATGTGAACCTCTGATTTTCTGTTAACTAAGAGCATTCTTTAAACTTTTCTCTTAAAATACCTAAGACTTGTTTTAGAACGTCGTCTTTCTCATACCTGTAAGCATTCGAATTTTTTTTACCTGTACCAGGTTTTCGTTGAAAGGTATGCTAAGCTTACTATCGTTGCTTGTACTGCAACAACTGACTGTCGAGGAAGAGAGGCATGCCAGTTAAGCGCCTTGCGATTATACATCTTGGACAGTGTAATATTATTCACGTGTCGTAAGCCAGATGCTTGAACTTCAGATGCCATGATGAAATTCTACATAATATTTTTGAATTAACTAATGACTAATTTAAAGAGTTGGTAGCTCATTTGGTGTAACGGTTGGATGAGGTAAAAGGAAAACGAATATTACGTTGTTATACCAGTGTAACATTTCAATAATAGAATTAAATAATATTTTAACACATTTTGCTCTGCTTTAAACTGAAATTTTTGTCAATTTTACTAGCGGTATCAAAGTAATAACTACTGTAGTAACATTTTATTCACTACCCGAATACATTGCAAATGTTATCATTCGGTGTGTAATATTCGAGACGAATAATTTTTAAAAATTAGTTTTAAAAGTTGATTATTTTGTGTTCAGTAATATGCGTTTGGTTTAAACTTAAAATATCTCCGGATATTATTGTTGCGTGCCATGATCCTGGAGGCCAGTGGTCGGCGGCTGTTTCGTAACACCTTGAGGGCTGGCCGATGACTCAAAGCCCGGGTGGCTCATAGTGGGAAACCCGCCTAACCTACGTCATAGATACCTGTCCCAACTGCGTCTTAACCCTTCGAGGGCGGCCGACGTGACAGCCAGAACGTCCGAAACATGAT
>PNEQ01000267.1:0-28854 GCA_003012365.1 Medauroidea extradentata
CCATCACACATTTTTCCTTGCAATCGATTTCAACGATCTGAGCTGTCAACAGTCCGATGTTCTGAGCATAGACAAACTTATGATCTGAATATTTACAAATAAAATGCGTGGATACCAGTACAATAAAATAAATAAACATTACAACATTACCAAAGACAAACTATCCCAAATCCCTGCTTCCTAGCATTACGTTAAACCAAATATTTTACAATGACAATATGGGAAAGTACAGCTTTTTAGCATTGTTGGAGCGGGAGACGTTTTATCAACGGCGTGAACTGGAAACACTAGCAAAATTTGCATTCTTACATCTCTATTTTCTATGGTGTTTATACATTAACGACTAAATTCCTCTTAGGCTAATAGTATTAGAATGTGTTTATAAGTATTTTAAATTTTATCTTATCAAAATAATAACTAAAAGAGCATAATTATTTTCTAAAATCGTGATTACACTTCAACTTATAAATAACAAAATATAAAACTAAAACTACCCATAGAGCAATGTGCTATTGTAGTAGGAACAACGCTCACATCGGCGTGAACTGGAATTAAATAACATGTCTCCTGTTTTTCTTCTGACTTTCCCATATTGTCTTTTTAGAATATTTGGTTAAACTTATTGAAATATACATGAGTTATGGTTACCAACTATTAGACAAATTAAATGAACAAACAAATTTTCCTTAAATGTAACGTAGCAAACGCTATGTTACAACAGCCAGAGTAAAATTAACTTTAAGATAAATATTTTTAAAATATTACATGGGTGTAGTTCGCTGAGTTAGCGACATTTAGACTGGCATGTCTGTCAGGCCAGCTTCCCGTCTGAAAATTTTTATAATAAATAAACAATTCCACGGAGGTATAAAATGTAAAAAAAAAAAAAAAAAATTCATCTTGTCGGTAGCGAGGTTATTTGAGACGTTACACACAACTTTTAAACAATTGGGTAATAAGTCCGCTATTTTTTACGTTAAGGGAGTTCACGTGGCGAAAATTCAAAACTTTATATTTACTTGGTCTAGTGTTAGTTTTATAGACGTTATTTGTGACTACATTTTACACTTGTAGAAATGTTTTAGCTCTCATAGTTTTCCCATGGCGGCGTGTCAAAGTCAGAATTTGCAAGTTACAGGAACATAGGTTTAACAAAAATCAAGTGGCTTACTCGAATGAAATAATTTACATTGACATTAGATATAATGGGCAATATGCGTGCTACAAGATTCAAAAACACACAACAAAGTCATTTTGTCTTTTTTAAAAATTGCCATAAATTAAGTAAATTTTCGTAATTTTCGGATTTTTTTAAAAAAGTACAAAGAAATTCCATTCTGTGTATTTAAATCTTTTAGCATAGTGTCCATTATATTTAATTTCAGAGTAAATCATTTCATTCGAGTCAGTCACTTGGTTTTTGTTAAACCTATGTTTCTGTAACTTGCAAATTCATTCTATGGGAAAACTATGAGAGCTAAATATGTTTACAAGTGGAAAATGTAGTCACAAATAACGTCTATAAAACTAACACTATGCCAAGCAAATATAAAATTTTGAAATTTTGCCACGTGAATACCCTTAAGGAACCACATCAGCATTCGCCAGTAGCTATGATGAGAATACCGACGTCAGGATGGCCAGAGCTTGGAATTGAACCTAGGTCCTCTCGAATGTGAGTCCAACGTCTTATCACTGCACACCTCGTTCGGTATATGAAAGGCAAAGACAGCTAATAACTTTAAATTCGTGACTATGCAAATAACAATCATATCATGTGATATTGTCTTGTGTTTCAAAATTAACATGCTGGATTAGAGAACACATTTGAATATAATTACTTTACTGAGGTTCAAATAAAAGTATATAACAATTTTATGCGTATAACTTTTAAAAATACGAAAGAAGAACTGCAGATAATTACAATATGTGACAAAGACATGATTAAATATGACGTGCAAAAATATTTGTTTTCTCAATGTTACCTATCTCGAGTAAACTTTCGATAGAAATGGAAACTGCGATGTTATCAAAGTTATAAAATAAGGAAGGAATGATGTACACAAAGAAAAGTAGACAGCACGTGCAATCATAAATTTATTTCGTCGAGTTAGTTCGCGGCTTTGAGAGGCATGGGTGAGTCCCAAACTGGCTTAAATTACCCTAAAACTATTGCGTGTATTGACCTTATAACGACCTTGGTGTGCTTTATTGCGTTCATGAATTATCCTGCGGTGTACGTAAAAGACACACTTCAAACATTATCTGAAGAATTCTCACTACACGTGCATTGTCCGCAAGTCTGACGTGATTTTAAGAGATAGGAGATAAACATGATAAGCCTTGTAAATAGATTTAAGAATTGGCGATGATGAAATAATTTATAGAGCCCTGGGAAACAAACAAAGCGTGAGGCATTAAAACAGTCGTGGGAAAGAAGCAGCGTTTGGCTGTAGTCAGCACAACGAGAATGAAAAGTTAAATGTGAAAAATCCCACAAGTCAAACTACAAACATAAATTAATAATTAATAAAACTGGTTAAGGTAACCGCCGGGCGAACGTATTTTGCGAATTCTCGTCTTAGAAGTGAAGAAGCGGTGAGGACGAATCCCCTTAATTTCTAGGCGCTTGTCAATGAACTGATGTGTAGTCTTCTAGTCGACAATGCGAATCTCTCAGACATTCATTGGTGACTTTATAATTCCATGACGTAATATTGAAGATAAAAGTGTGTTGTGTAGTCTTATAATTACATCTCTTAGAAAATCATGAGCTCAGACTTTAACACCTAAAAAGGACAGCAAAAACTCCCATTTTCTCAATTTTCGGCAGCGTTAAAATGAACTTAGGATCTGAACTCGATATGCAACTCATACGGAAAGAAAAATTCTATTGGTCGTTCTCGCCGGTCATATGGCCAACTGTATAGTTGTCAAACAGATGGAAGTAAATTATAGCTAAATGAACTGTGCGAAGAATAATTGGATGAGTCATTGCATAAGCAAACGCAAACTCATTTTCTAAGACGTACTAGACACAGGGGAGAGGAAATAGTATAGGTATTCAAAAAATACTGTTAAGAAAGTATTATCGTTATCCTGTTGGTGTGTGCTTTTAAACTAGGTATGAATATTTTCCCAGGACAGTACAGTTTCCTGCATGTTTGCTGTAAGGTATCAGTGTGAAATAAGGCCTTATTACGGAGTT
Source organism: Medauroidea extradentata (assembly GCA_003012365.1). Classification (NCBI taxonomy): domain Eukaryota; kingdom Metazoa; phylum Arthropoda; class Insecta; order Phasmatodea; family Phasmatidae; genus Medauroidea; species Medauroidea extradentata. The sequence goes on from PNEQ01000267.1 coordinate 3,209, forward strand.
TTGCAGTGATTTCGAAATTTTTTTTTCATTGCTACCTAATACTCATATCAAAATTTCGCTGCACAGTTTTGACACTTATATATTATAATTTGTAGCTGAATTTTTTTGTAGAATTATACTGAACGGTTTTTTAGATTTCATTACCCAAAGTACCACGTTTTTCTTTGCGAAAAGAAGCAAAAATGAAGGAAGTAATTTTTTTTTTTGCTGGCGAATGGTACATTATTTGAAAAAAAAAAACGTGTTCACAGTATTGTGCATCGTGTGATTGCACATTGACTCAAATTTTTTCAAAACTTTTGGTTAAAAAATATTTGAGTTATTGGCATCAGTCTAAAAAAAAAAAAAAAAAAAAACTTGGGAACAAACCCTTAAATGCGTGATGTTTTCCAACAGCATTGCTTTGGTATTTGGTCTTCAAAGTTCACGTGATAAATCTCATACAAAGTAAATCTTGCGTCATGTAAATGCAGCTTAACGAACACCAGCTTGCTGGGTTGGACGTAATTAACCAATACCAGGCCGCGGACTAACCGGAAGGAGGAACTTGTCATCCAAGGTGATTGTAGTAGGCTAAATGGGACAGGTAGTACATAAGGATGGAGACATAACTTAACGAATGTTAAATTACGAGAACCTTATTTTCACTGAATACGTCCGAAGTTGGTAGGAATTCCCTCTGTACAAAAACTTCAACATCAGAACACGAAATTGTCTATTGCCATCTTCATAATTGTTTGTTATAAAATGCAACTATTTAAATAGTAAATAAATTAACTGATGTGTTAATTACATGGGTTAGGTGCAGACACATAATTGTAGAGTGGCAATTCTAGATGATCTAAGAGCCAAAAATATACTTTAGAGTAAATGGGAAAAAGAGTGATGCAAGAGTATGCATACGTATGGTAAATGCAATATTTTAACGAATGTTAAAACTATTTTGACAATTATAGGAATTTAGCTCTTAGAGTAAAAGATAGGAATTGTCACTTAGATAATTCTGATGTAATTAACAAAATTTTGTGCATTTTGGCACTTAGATCATTTAGAATTTCCACTCTACAATTTCACTGCTTTATTTCATTAAAGCACTAATTTTTCAATGCGTAAATAGTCACTCTGTACGCTTTATACTTCAGCAACTTTCGGTAAGGATTCGTTTGTCGTATTCGAGTTCTGAGGTCCTTGTCAGAACTTGGTTTGGTAATTTCTGCCGACTAGATCTCATCCGCCTGAAAACACCGCAAGCCAGAGCATTTTCCTTATACTCTTAACTGAACGAGACGGAAACTGCAGACCACATACTTCCACATTGCAACATGTATCGTATAGCCCAGTGTGTGGTATTGTATAAGACTCCTCCCTATCAAGGGCACCGCCTAACACGGGCTTCAATTGCGTTGTAATGTACACCACATTATTCCACGTGTCACTGTGCCAACGTACGAAAAGAAAACAAACTTCAGACAAGGTCGGAACCTCATTGTTACGACGCCATGCTCATAAAAAACATTGATTCTAAACCCTCCAACATGGCTAAAAAACGGTCTTTTCAGACTTTCGTACAACAAAATGTACTAACCGGACGTATGTGAAACTCAGACTGCGATGAGCACTGAACTTAGTTGCAGACTTTCCATCAATAAAATTATATGGTCACCGCTTAGTGTCCCATAGTAAAAACAGTTCGACGGGAAGCTTGCACGCTAGTTCAGCGCTTGGCTCGTTAAGGCGACGCGGCATATGATGCGCTCTTCAAGGTCGACCTCTAACGCGCTTAACATCATGCTCCCTTGCTTCTCCTATTTTTGCGATGATCAATTTTTTTTCTAAACTTGAACGAAAGCGTATGTCACACATATTTTTCCTTGATAGGTTTTTTCTTCAAGACAAGAAATTATACGGTTTGGACTAAAAAGACAGTAAACGAAAATTTCGTAAATTGCATAATTGAGGGGGTTAGAATGAAAGTGAGGTAAGTCACTAATTTGAATACATTGATGTTATCGCATATTGGCTTTAGTATTAAAGTCACATGTTTAAATATAAAGTTAGTTAAGGTGGGACATCACTACAGATTTTTCATGCGAAAATCGTACTACTTTCGTGACTGATAGCTCAAAGCTGAGATGACCGACCATAACCAAATTTTTTTTTGTGCCAACGACAACGGTGTTGTTAATAACGCTACTATTTTGTTTCCGATGTAGTGCTTTTAGAAAAATTTATCAAATATTATAATATCCGTAAACTTTCCAATTTGAGAAAATTAAATTTTCCTTTTAGTACCTTTAATGAGTTTTGTACAACTTCTTCAAATATATACTGTTTTTATGTGTTAACGGTACCGATTTGATGCAAACGAGCATGGAAATTTGCGCTATTTAGTTCCAAGCTTAGCCGCGAGAGTGCGCACCGAAAATATGCTCCCCCCCCCCACCACGGCGAGCGCTTTCCCCTCCTACGCTCTTAGTCGAGCCCTTGGATCGAGCCACGAATCAGCGCCCGACTAAATTAGTGTGTAAGTTAAGTTCGCGTTTTTCCCGTCCCTCGGAATTGCCCGAAGGGAATCATGACCCAAGTGTTTCGTCAATTATCATAGCTTATGTTAAGGTTTCCTGTTTTTATCTGGCACTCCGAATATACGTAATTGGGCATAAGTATATTAATAAACATATATTAATCACATATGCTTCTGTCCTTGGAATAGTAGTAATGTCATTTTTTTTTGTGCGTTGTGAAGTGTTTGATACTGGAAAATTTCGCGACACAATATACGCAAGTATTCTACAAACTATGTGGCAGACAAAGTTTACGGTGGCATTTCTAAACATATGATAAACATATCCATTTTCTATTGTGTTTTTTGCAATGTTGCCATTAATGGTGGGAAAAAAAAATTATTTTACAACTTTGCAGAAGATTATCACATTTTCCAAATAGGCATTCAACATATGTACCAGCAGTTTCTGCAAATAGCAACGGAAATAGCTGAAAACATCTCTAACTACTCTAAAATTAATTTCGTTTCTCATATAAATTGTGTAGTTTCTTCAATCGTCTCAAAATCTTTCAGTCTAGTTAACTCGATCTTCTTGAGCAACCGGCTGAGAAACGCGGAGCCCTGAAGGCAAGTTGGTTACATTACAATAAAAGTGAGATCACTGTTTGCCAACAACAATGCTATGGCTCTTTTTCAATGCTATATAAATTGTAAGACTGAGTCAAGGTATTCGATCCAATCAGTCTCACAATTTCGGTCGAACTACAATTGGTTGGTGTTCTAAATATAATGAAGAAGAGTTTAATAAGTACCCAAGTACCCTTTGGCGGGTAACATCGACCTTGTTAGTTATACCTGTGGCAGCTTCATGGAATAATAAAGAAATCTTTATAGCAGCAAAGTTTGTATAGTTATGACTCGGCCGTCATAAATACAAAATTATTAATAAAATCAATGCAGAGGCATTAATAAAATACGATATTTCCTTTGTCATGATGGTGCATACATTATATTTTACACAATATCGTCACGCAATTGAAAATTACTGCCTTCGTTAATAAGTTGGGTAGTTAGAAAATAAACTAAAGGTTGTATGATAAAATGTTATGTCCACAAAATTGTATCTCTAACTTTTGCTGCAGCATTTTATAACCTAATGTACATACATTGTACCCTTAGTTAACTAAACATTATGGTCCATATGACTGAAATTAATAACATTTGTACTAGCAATATTAAAACTTTGCCTAATTATTAACAATTATTAACCATAAATTTGTGTACTGGCCATATTCTTTGCGACTTCAGATAGGCCGTACACTTTCTCTTTTGGTAGTAGAATATTGACCTTTTCATTAAATAATCCAAAAAAGGTTTTAAAGCAGATCTGATTCTGTGCCTAAATAAATTTAGTTCTTGTGCCCGGTAAAAACTACGATGCTTTAGTTAAAGGTTTGTTTCATACCACCTCTCTTTCCAAACTTTCGTCTCTTTCTCGTTACGTAACTGACAAACAAGAAAACAATGGACGTTCCATTCGCGCTGTTGAATTGTCTTAGATCGTGCACGCCGAGCAGGAACTACGAGCGCAAGGCCACGGCCACACTAGAGGACTTAAGGGGGCCGCCTACCCGCGTGTGAGAGGCTCAAAAGCGATGGAGCAATAAGGTCGACCTTGAAGCGCGCATCAAATGCCGCGTCGCCTCAACGAGCCAAGCGCTGAACTAGCGTGCAAGCTTCCCGCCGAACGGTTTTTAGTATGGGACACTAAGCGGTGACCATATAATTGTATTGTTGAAAAGTTTGCAACTAAGTTCAGTGCAGGTCGCAACCTGAGTTTCACGTTCTTCCGGTTAGTTTATTTTGAAGTACAGAAGTCTGAAAAAATAGTATTTAGCCATCTTGAAGGACTTAGAAACAGTGTTTTTAATGATCGTGACGACTTAACAATGAGGTTCCGACCTAGTCTGAAGTTTTTTTTTCCTTATACGTTGGCACAATGGGCACACGTGGAATATTTTCGCAGAAAAGACCTGTTTACGTACATACTCCACTGCATTTGAAGTGTGAGGTAGATGGCCACTTTAAAACTTCAGCAGCCGTGTTTGATCGTGTTTAAAACTAAACATTTTTGCGAGGTTACACACTTAATAGGAATAAACTCTATGAACTTTCTAACCTCAACAAAGTTGGAGTCTAATATTTACTGTTTTTTTTATATATCACAATTATACTCACCATTCCTGTCTTTTTAATTATATTGCATGTAACTGTAATGCTGTTGTGTTTAAAGTGGATATAATTATTTTACACCTAAAGGTTAATTAAATTAATGAGTGCTAAATGTCGGACTAAAAAGCAGCCATATTTGTTACACAGATTGTTACTTCAAGCAGTCAATAGGAGAGAAGCATGGAAGATATGTCGTTCGCAACTACATATGAAACGAGTTTACTTTGAATAAGAAGATACTGTGACATAATCTCGTTCGTAAATAATTTAACCTCACCATAAAAATGTTTTTAGGACGCAGTCTACCACAATTTTCATCGTCAATTTTTTTTTATTTTTTATTTGTACCAGATAAATTTTTCTTATTTTAGACACAAAAGGTGACTAAATTTGGCTCTTATGACATTTTTTTGACTCTCATAATTTTCGCGTAATGGCTTGTTAAAGTCGTATTTTGCATGTTTCCGTTTTAACGACTACACTAAAACCAACTGATATATCAAACTAAAAAAAATCACAGTGGATAAAGACATTGCAGGCTACAATGGAAAGCTCATAAAAATAAAGAGTAAACGTTATTTGAATTTTTAAAAAATGCTGAAACCAAGAATAAAAATTAAAAATTTCAATTTTTTTTAAAAGTACAAATAATTTTTAAAATAAAAAATTTAAAAAATGGCCATGACAATTGTGGTAGACCGCGCCCTGAAGTGAAGTTGTTCTGTTTCCAGCGTGACCGCTGCCTTAGTTTTCTGCTAGTAGATTTTGTCAGGCAGACTGTTTGCCGCTAACTATTGCACTTACTGTTTACATCTTTCTTGTTAAAGAATTTAATTCATTCGACAAAAGAAAAAAAATCATAGATAGGTTTCATAATTGTGACCGACATAAAATACTTGTATAGTTCAGTGTCGTGAAACTGAAGGATTTTTAAGTTAAGAAATGTAATGTCAGCTCTTAATAATTAGAAGATATTTAACTGTACCTGTGAGTATAGTATAGTAACTGATTTGCGTTTTGCAAGTGTATAAATTAAATATATGTTGTATGTTGATCTTGACGTATCACTATACATGTAAGGGGTCAACAGAGTGAATAAAATAAATAAATATGTGTGTAGGTGTGTGTGTATGTGTAAAGAAAGACCATTCATTAGTTTTAAGCTTCATTTCATGAGAAAGTGAATGCTGTTTTTGTGATAGAGCAACCTGTATATTCGCGTTGAAGTGAGAGCGTGCGAACCACATGCACGTGATCGAAGGTAAGGTCTGCCAATGAAAACACGCAGTTTTCACGTGATTGCAGCTTGTAATCAGGGGTGTCCGGAATGCTTGCCACGTGTAGTGGTAGACAGGTATTGAGTGTAGAATACCGTGCACGAATTGGTGGTATTTAGACGAGCATGAACACAAAGTCGTGGGTAGGGTTCTGAAACTTCGGCCGGGGGGGGGGGGGCGGAAAAATTAGGGAAAATGCAGAGGAAATTTTTTTTCCTTCGATGCGAAAATAGGAAAAATTGGATTTTTCCATCAATGTGAAAAATTACAGAAAATTTAAAAAACTTGCAACAAAAATTATTCATGCAGTTTCTGAATTACAAATCTGGATGGCATATGTATTTACATTCGTCCCTATCTGCCAATGCACATAGTACCGTACTACGAAAAATGAAATAAACAGTAAATGTAACATAAAACTTGGTACAGAAAAATAAACAATGTGCACATGAATTAACCAGAAATAGTTATCATACTCATTCTTACAATCTCGGTCAGGAAAGCAGTTTCAATTGCAACAATAAACCTGTTGTAGTTTAAATTCACAAGTAACACACTAAGTGGCTAAATGGTGCACTTTGCTGTTGTTTTACATTTATCAACTTTATGATTTGCTGTTTTCTTGTGAAACATCCAATTCTATGATATGTTTCCACATCCCTACACATTGCTAATACGTGAACGTTCAGATTGAATCAAACAGGCCAATTCTCCGCTTTTCTCCTTATTTTGTTGACATTATAGAAGTTACTATATATTGTTCTACCACCACAGGTTTAGTGTAGTTTCACATTGAATTTAAAGAATTTTTTTCAAATTTTTCCAATTTTTCCAGGAATTTCGAAGGAAAAAAAACTGATTTTTCTGGTGTTATTTCCGTTCGCCAATTTTTCCGAAAATTTTCTAACCCTGTTCGTGGGAACCTATGAGTGTAAATGAGATAGGTAAGAAGAACCCCGAGAAATCTTTTTGAACAGCGACATTTCCAGCACGGAACAAAATGCAGAAATATGGGCATAAAACCCTACATCTCAGGTAGACGACAATGTCATACCAACATACTATGGAAGAATTGTAAAATAATCGACACTAATATTGACACATATATTGTAACTATTTATGAATGTTAACAATAACACGTGAAACGACAAACAAAACAGAATAAAGTAACTCAATGATTATTTAACAATAAAGGTGTACAGGGAATTAAAATGAAATCTTAATATTGCATGTCGCTGTTGATAAGTTAAATAAATATTAAAATATCTAACAGTTCATTCAGATGACGCAGACCTGTCGTTGTTAAGGTTAGTTATAAAAGTCTCCTTCTGCTCCTCCATAATGTTATCCAATGTCTACATTTCACTTTCAGACGTTTCGATGACATGAGACACAAATTTTTGTATCACAATCCACGCTCGATACATGACTAAACAGTACATAACTGCCCTAGTTGGGCGTATATATGTTTACTTACAATCGACTGTAAGAGTGAAACACATTTACAGCTGATATTTATGTCAAACTGAAACACAATTAGAAAACCATACGAAAACTCGCTTGACCAGTCACCAATTTAACTCTCGGCACATTGCAGCAGCGCGCGCTGGTTAGTAGCTTGTACACCCCTCACCGCTTATACTAGTATCACGCACTCTTGTTTACAAACTACAACTCTCACTTCTCGGCGAATGAACTATTGTTCTTTTAAATCAAGGTGGCCCAAGTCGCTAGAGTGAATGTTTTATGTACGATGTTTGAGACTCTAATCCCGCGTAAGTCACGGTTGCACATGCATGCTGTTTACACATATAGATACAAATTAATGAGAAATATAAAATGTATTAAAATATGAATTTAGAACTAACTTACTAAAAATAATAGTTAATGTTTATATTAATAACAATTTCGTGGATTGTATTTCAATGGCGATGTGGCAAGCAGACGTATTGCCAAATCATAGAATGACTAGAAACTTAAGTTTTGAAAAATTAGACTACATAGTACAAACATTGTCCAATGTTTCTATGTAACTGTTTTGTGACATCTTTTCCCGCTCTGGATTTTAAAAAAATTAAACTTGCAAAAGACTGTATAACTAGGAGCCCATGGTCGTAAAAATCTTCCTTATTTTGTTTTTGATAGAGTTAGTTATCTTCACGTTTACCATTTATGAATAAATTAATATACAAAATAATAGCGGAACTACAGTTACAAGCGGTTAGATACTACAGTATGTTCCAGAAGTGAGATTTTAAATGTTTGTTACAACGGGAGTTAACAATTAGAGTGTATTGGTTTGTGGACATACACCATTGCTCATGTTTTGTTGACCGAACTTGTTTTGAAAGACAAGGAGACAAAACATGAGCAGTGGCGTATGTCCACAAACCAATAAATTCTAATTGTTTCAGAAGTCTTTCACCCCCTTCCCCCTTCTGTGCTGTGAAGGTGTGTATAATCGTTAATATCCTGTTTCAGATGGCCGACACGAGCTGTTACAGTGTTGAAGAGCAACTTATTGCTAGTGTCTGGACACACTGGGAAGAGCATAGAGGATGTGCGAGAAGACTTGGTGAGACGATTCCACAAAGCAGCCCCTCCTAAAAGAGTAAAACTGCGTTGGGAACACACCCTGTTTCCCACGGGATCAAAAACATACAGACGACAGGACGGTCAACCACACGACAGGACACATGTGTGGAGGCATCTGTGCTCCGATCACCCATAAAGTCACTACGCAAACGTGCATCGGAACTTTCAATACCTCAAACCACAATGCTAAGACAGATGACGTAGGATCTTGGATTGAAAGTTTTCAAGCCAACAATTGTCAACTTTTGGAACATTCTGTACATTCACATGTCATTATTTATATTCATGTATGCCCGAGAACTGGCACGATAACAAAAATTAAAAATATTCCCCATGTCACTTCTGATAGCATTATTCATTCTGTGACAAGGCAGTAGCAGTAGCCAGGATAGCAAGATGTAGTAAGCTTGCAACAAGAATTTCTGTCCCCACCAAAACACCTTGCTGAAGGCGTGTCATATCACGTACACTGCAAGCTTGTCGTAGCCATCCTACTACAAGCAAATGCTGCAGACTTACAGCAAGCTTTACTGGTGGAGACAAGAATTCTTTCTGACAGCGTTGTAGACTTACAGCCTTGCCTCAAGAATAAATAAGTCAAATTTTCCAAATACACAATAAACCAATACAGGACAGCTTGTGCAATTCTGCGAGAACTCTAATTGTCTTTTCAACTCGAACTGATAGATAACAGCGCATTACAAGTTATTAAATGATATCAGACTTATGCTGCCAACCTAATAAAGTCGAGAAAAACATCCTCGGCGATTAAACATTTTTCTTTGCCACAACTGAAAATGAACGACTTAAAGAAAAACAGGCTGCCAACCTAAATATGTTGAGACAATTTTTTTTCTCGACTAATAACCATTTTTTTACCCCTACTGAAAATAAATTTATAAAACCAAAACAGCTGTACGCCAAACATATAAACCTGAGAAAATATATTGTAACACAAAATCAATAATATTAATTCATTCAGCAGTCCCACCTCGCCCCACCACGTTATTTTTTGCACACTTTTCTTTGTTATTAGCAAATACCATGCCGGACACATCAATGTTTAGCATGGAGAAGAACGGAAATCACGAGAAAAAAATATCGGAAACACGGCATAGAATGAAATGGGGAGCAAACTTTCAAAACCAGACATGTCCATCATGTTGAGCTGTAGAGGAAAGCGAAAACAACTCATATTTTAAAACAGTTACTATGAAATAACATGTCATCTAAAATAGAACATTAACCAACAGGGTGTCCACAATGTCTTGCTACCCCTCCCCTTTGTATGTACTGTATGCATATTGTTATGGAATTATGATGTTATAGTATCTTGTGTTGTAACATAACCCTCAGACAGCAGATGAAACTTGCTACAAGCTTGTAGCAAGCTTGCCAATGCAAGCCAGTAACCTTGCAGCAAGCATGAAATGCAAGCCAATAAACTTGTTATAAGCCTGCTGCAAGTTGCATAGTTTACACATATCTAACTTGCTGCAAGCTTGATTTGTAAGTTTGCTGCAAGCTTAATTTGCAAGACTGCTGCAAGCCCAATTTGCCAGCCTGAAGAATAAATCAAATTATTTTTCTGCAATATTTTTACTATCATTCAAATTTACATCTTAAATATTGCTTGTTCATCGACTTGTGATGTTAATTACTAAACATTAAATTTCGGCTCCTGTGCCAAGATTGGAACCACTGACTCCTTGCTTTCAAAGCAGGTATGCTAACCACTTGACTATTGCGAATAATTAAAAGTGGTGTAGTAGTGAGAGTCGGTTGTAAGGTACTGATGTTTGTGAATTTACTTACAACGGCAAGGATATCAGTTTACTTGTAGTTGTACATAATATCGTAATAGTTGTTTTAGGTACCATATGAAACAGTGTTACTTTTTAAAGCACTTGTTCATTTACAAAGTTCAGTTTAAATCTCAAGTTCGATCATTATTGATGGCACAGAAAAGATTTCATGAATTAAGATTGCTAAAGAAAATTTCAATGCAATATCAGCTTAGTATAGGGGACAGGATGCTTGCAGCTTATCACATGACCAGTCTTGCTATGTAAGTGTAATTAAAGTCAAATACCGGTACACCTTTGTCGCAAGTTTGGTTCAGGTTTGTAACAAGAGTTCTGAACAAGCTTGCTATGGCAAGTTAAATTAAAGTGAAATATAAACTTGCTGCAAGCTTGATTCAGGCTTGCAAGTCTCGTGAGTAAGCTTGCAACGGCAAGTCAAAATCAAGTGAAATGTAAGCTGGCAAGCAGGCTTGCAGCAAGTCTGCTGCAAGTTGCTTAGATGACACTTTTTTATAGTTTTGCAAGCTTACATACTAAACATCATTTAAGGTTAACTTGTAAGCAATCAATCTTAACACAAGCTTGCAAGAAGTTTAATTGCAAGCATTTTTCTTAAATACACTTGCAGAAAGCTTGTCAAGCAAAATAATACCTACGCCAGCATAAAAGCTTAAGTCAAATGCAAGGCTTGCAGTAAGCCTACCGAAGCAAGTTTATAACTACAAGTCAAATGCAAGGCTTTCAGTAAGCTAACATGTTGTGTGGGATGTATCCAGTGCATTAATGACAAGTATTGGGTTGTGTTGCAGACAAGGAATGTGAACCACGTGTGATACCAGCGAATACACTCTGGAACAGAGGATTGTTGTGAGTGCTTGGGTTCACGAACCTCCTCATACTGGGAAGACACTTCGTGAAGTGCGTGCCGATTTACAACAACGATTCCACAAAGAGGCGCCACCAAAACAAACTCTTCTGCGTTGGGAACACAAACTCTTTGAATCGGGCGACATCAAAGATAAACCACGAACTGGAATACCTTCAACCAGAGTTCAACAATGTCAGGAAGTCGAGGAATCGGTAGTGAGATCACCAAAGAAGTCGCTCCGCAAACGATCAGTGGAGCTTGGAATACCGTGATCGACACTGCATAATCACATGAAAAACGACCCGAATCTTCACACTGACGTGTTGGTGGTGAGGGCAAAGGGGGTGAGAGCGTCGTACTTACACCCTGGAGGGTGCCGGCTGCTGCTGGTGACGGTCGTGGGTCTACCGCCCGTGTGGCGAGTCCCCTCTGTATCCTCCATGTCTCTCTAAGTCCGTGCTGGCACTGTTTATTATTCAAACACACGTAGAACTCTTGGGTATAACACATTAATCACTATTCTTATTTTAAGTATAAAAAGCTGCCGACACGTTGCGCGGTCTTTGTAGTCGTTAGGTTTTCTGTCTGGGCCGCTCTCAGTGGTCCAACGTCGTTGAACAATTTTGAAGCAATTTACCTAATAAATTCGTTTGCCCTAGTTGTGGGTGCTCAAATTCCCTAAAAATATGGAGACTGCCTCTCCATACTTACTTTGCCCTAGCAACTCCCGCACTGTCTGTTTCAGGCAACATTCGTTCCGGCATTCATGCACGTATCATCGACGGCGTAATGCTTGTCGTAAAGACCAATGTCCCTTGCTTATAGCTGGCGTTGAGGTGTGTTGCGGTGGTGTTAATTGGTTGTTTTACTTTAAATATTGGCACTTTCTTTTGTATTCGCTTGCTAACCACGTGGCCACATTAACTTGAGCGCTCAGTCGGTCCCATCAGTACCGGACGCAGGCGGGTGCCTTCTGAATTCCGCAGGCCGTTGTCGTGAATACTGCCCGTGATGCTGGTGTGTGTTGATGAACGGTCGCGATGCACGCGTGGGCTGTTGAGCACACGTCAACACATATCGCCCAAGTTCGTTCAGGAGTTATCAGACAACGATTTGGCCTGCAGACGGGATGCATGTACGTTGCTTCTTCAGACTTCCGAAACAATCCCAAAACATGGAAAGGTCATTTTCAGTGATGAGTGTGTCATCCGGAACTGTCGATCACGAAAAGTTGTGTTCTGGTCCAAGGAAAATCCACATTATGTCGAGGGATTGGAACATAATCCTCCACATGTCATGATATGGGCTGCGATGAATAATCGACATTTGTTTGGACCAAATTTCTTTGATAGAACAGTGAACCAGACAACTTATCTGGACATGCTACGAACCTGGTTTGTGCCACAACTGGAGGAACTTGGCATTGTGAATGATGTGTGATTCCAACAGGATGGAGCGCCAGACCACTGTACCATCTATGTTAGGGAATACCTTGCTCCTTAAATGTGTGTAGTTGTCTTTGTAGAACTTCATATGTCATTTTTTATGGATATCAAAGTTATGTACACTGCGAAGATATGTAAAACGAAGTTGTAAAAAAGCTAATCTAAACATTTCTTGCTAGGGTCGCTAGCAAAAAAATGTTTCCACTAATAGTGTCCGGTATTACTTGCTATTAGCATGGCCATAGGGGAACATAATGAAATTCTAAGACAGTGGTTATTAGCATAGAACTGTCCGACTTTGTCTTTACCACGGTCGTAGAAATACAGGTCTGGACACTCGCCTATCTACTGTAATTCTGTTGCAATTTAATAATTCATATTAAACCCATGTATGTGACACTTTCACATCATTATGGTTTGTATAGTGTAATTTGATCATTTTATGGCAAATTTAGTCAATAGATAGTCGCTTAACATGTATAACACTGTATTTACTTAGCCTTTTGCCACTAAGTCATTTTTATGTGACTTAAGAAAATATAAAATAACACATCATGCTAACATTTTAAAAATGTGCTGTTGGTTTAAAGTTCCTCAAATACATAATATAATACAACACAGTAACTGTCAAAAACTGCCAACCTAACACTAGACCGGCTTGTAAACTACTCCAACAATAAGCCCTATAATTTTTTGTTCAGTAAAAAGTTTTAATAGCAAACTCATGGCCTCTTTGTGTTTATATTTTCTGTAATAGCATGTTTAGCCCAATTTAACACACTCCCTTGTAAAGCTTTTGCTACAAAAAGATTTACAATAAACAATTTAAATTATTTGTAAACATGATTTGATTCAGCACTGCAATCAATGTCTTCCTATAAAAGTCATAACCATTTATTTATTATGCAATAATTTATATTGATGCACAGCACACTGAATTGCACCTACTGAAGACAGTACTTCTAAGGTAAATCTAGTTATGGCTTTTTAACATAAACAGTTGAAACTATAAATTGCGATGAGATGTGAGAAGAGTCCATGTGACATGAGGTGGAAATGGAACAGTGGCTGTGCGTTGAATTCTGGGGGAAGTGGGAGTTCCCAAGAAAAACCTGCCAACGAACATCGTCCACTCATGATTCTCACGTGAAAAAATTTAGGTGACTCAGGAACAAATCAAACCGGTATCGCCTTGACGAGATGTGAACATTCTAGTCACTCTACCGTGGTCCCGTCACGACTGTTTGACCGTGGTGATTGTTCTTAGAAACATTAACAGAACCATATGGTAATAGAAAATTGAAAATGTGTAGTCAACGGTTATGACAAAAATAGGACGATCTGAATTTATTAACAAGTTTGGGGCCTCTGACGAAACCAAATAATTAAAATTTGTTGAGAGGATAACAAAATATTTAAAGCTGTAAATTATTGTATAATTTTGGGAATAGCCAGAATTCTCGGACTAAGTTGGCACCGACTCAAAGAAAATAATGTTTTAATTTTCTCAATAACACTCTGAAGTAAAACTTCTCTAGAAAACATATTTTAGTTACATTAACTCTGCCTTACCTCAGATCACTCCAGCCATTACACTGCAAGGCAAGGTTTTTGAATAAGCTATTATTCCTTCAATTTAGTTTTTGAGTTTTTACAAGCTCAGTGTGTCAAGAAGGGTTGTAGAAACTAAGAACCAGTACTGCCACTACAATTAGACAAAAGGCTAAATAGAGTGCTGTATTTAGGGATTCTCTCCCAGGGATACACTGAGGAAGCCGATACGATACAACTACCGTTTGGGACTCTTGGTATACAAAGATGATGTCCCAGATACTTACGAAGCAGTAGTGTCGAGCACAGAAAGTGTGACGGGGAGGAGGGTGGAGGAGATGGTTGATTTTGAAAATACTGGCGTGCTTTAAGAGTGTTTCCGACTAGGCACCAGCCGGTTAGCGGAGAACAGGCACTCGGGTGTTGCGAGTGGATTGGTCTCAGGGTCGTGTGGCCAACGGCCGGCTTCAAAACTCTCCTCGTCCTCCGTCGTTCTACTTACTCTCAGGGAGTGTTGTGGCCCTCCCCACGCTCATATACACACACAGACAATGCACTCGACGAGGATTTCGGGCACCTGTACACCCATATAAAATTACGTAACCGGGTTGTAGGTTCCAGTGCCCTGAAGCACCGTGAAGCGGCGAAGTCAATAACAACACAAAATATAGGCAAGGCATTATTTTTCACTCACATCAGTTTCCCAGTACAGAATGCAACCCTGGCGATGTTTGAAGCGGTCCCAGGCCTAGCCTGTCCGGTAGGCCATGCGGCAAAAATCCCACGTGATGGGAAGTAGAAAAGTTAAAGTATGATAAGCCCCTGGGCGCGGAACGAGTCGACAGGGGTGAGGGGTTAACCTGGGCACTGATGTTAAAACGTTAAATTAAATGTTCCAAAAGACGCTGAAAATAACTATTGCTGCGAAAATGATTAGACAAACGAGATGCTGGTGCCCGGGCGACCGGAGCCGAACCGCCTTGACACGCCGCCAGTAGTCAACTGCCGAAGCCTTGGCGGGCTCAGGGCGACCACGCTACTGAGCGCGCCAAAACTTCTTAACACATAAAAACACGTACAAACATACAAACAAAGCACTTGAAAAATTGTATAAAAATTAGACTTGCTGATTAGTGTCCAAAAGATTGTTTGGAATGTTCATATTTATATTTTAAAGAATTTGGGTCAGACAATATTTTACGTTACATGGATTTAAATTATGTTGAGAACAGAAAATTACTTTAATATGATTAAATGAAAAATCTAGAGAGCAATTTTATTATTAAACAGAGCATTTTAACAATTATAAGTTTTAAAGAAATTTTGTGGCAGAGGTTGCCAGTTGAACGAGTCCATCATGACATTAGGCGCAGGGGTGTATCTACCTGAATTTGAGGTTAGACCTGACAAGTCTTTCCAGGGGGCTGATTTTAGGGAAACAAGGTTACCCCTGGCCAGTAACGTTGCTTTATTACACTGCACGAGTGTCCCTGTTGCCCTCACTTACACATAACACCCGCACTGACAGTTCGTGGTTCACAGCGTGTTTTTGGTATTTAGGCTTAATGGGGCGTATTCCTAGCAATGGCTAGTGATTAGGGGAATTTTATCTACAGCTGGACGTTGCGTTTGACTGCGGAGGCAGCGTCGGGACACCGTGGCCTCTTGTGACTACGCTGTTGGGCGCGTTCCCATATGCGCCCACAGTACTACTTTCCAGGTGTGTTCCTGGATGCGTGGTGCGCACGACGGGCTGTTCCGAGGGCGTGCGGCTTGCTCCGCGTCAAGTGTAAATTGGAAGGAGGCAATGGAGTCAAAAATAAATGCACTAATTGACAATGACACTTTGGTGTTTGTAAAAAAACCTCAACTTTGTAATCCTATTGACTGTAAATGCGTGTTCAGGCATAAAAAGAATGAAAATGGTAAGGCAGTTTTATATAAAGCTAGGTTAGTGGCTAAAGGATTTCAACAAATCCACAGAATAAATACTGCAAACAGAAGCGACAAGGAAAGCTTTTACATTGTCGATATCGTACGAGCTCTCGGGGCACACATAAATATAACAATACCATGTGGATTAGATACATAGGCATGTATAACCACTTGTTGTTCTTGAGATACTGTAATTAGTTTGTATATTAGCTTAATATTTTTAAGTGGTGAACATGGCAATTCGTGGCTGAACATCAGATAAAAACTAATTCTGTTAGAAGCAACATAATGGAGCTTTTTAATCATTGTTATTGTACCAGCACTCAGGGCGTACAGGAAAGTAAACAAAGCCATGTGGAATTTGAGGCATTGGTTTAAATAACCACTTACATTTCACGAAGTACTGTAATTTGTTAGTTTCTCATTTACATATTTAAAAATCGTAAATGTGACGTTTCTTACGAATCAGTTTCCTCACAGATAATAAAATAATTCCTAATAAACTTAATGATAACCAAACTTCTGCGAACTCCGATGCCATGGCAATCCAAAGAGAAAATGAGTACGATAAAAATCATGTCTTGTCGCTTCTATTACTACCACGGCCGTAGAAGAACAGGTCTGGACACTCACTTGGAAATTTGACCCCCTTGCTGTTTGGCTGCAGTTAACCAAGTTACCGAGAATATTGTGTTTTATTGGCGCTTCTGTTAGGGCGGTCGGACTCAAACTCCGCCCACTTTTTTCCATTGTTAAATTTATAAAGTAAATAAAGATTGCTGGAGCCTTTTCTTAAAATTGTGAACAAAGAAAGTATTTCATAAATTGATAAAAAATACGTTTTGATAAATTGTTTATCTTAGCGGAAAGGAAGTGGGCGGAGTTTAGTCCGACCGCCGTAACATCAGCGTCAATAAAACACAATATTCTCGGTAACTTTGTGAACTACAGCCAAACAACAAGGGGGTCAAATATCCAGGCGAGTGTCTTCTACGGCCGTGACTACGACCGTGGCCTGAAGAGTTAAAAATAGCTTGTCTCATTTGTTACATTTTTCAGGGCGTGTTCAGTGTATGAAATAAACGGTTGTTTGTTTCGGTTGCTCTTGATTGACGACCAGAAGTTCGAAATTCTCAGCAATTTCACTTTCACATTTCGCATTGCAGAATTTTTACTCAAGAATACTATTCCACCATAGTGAGATAATGGTTTCGAAAAGTGGGATGTGAGATTTAGGATTTTGGAAAATTCTCGCATCAACTCAAGAATCGGGCCCGTGTTCTTTTACGGCCGTCTCACGGAGGCTTGACAAAATAAATAAATTATATTGCAAACCGTTAGCGATAGCAGCGAAACTAGCGGCAGAATGTTTCCCTGTGCCAAACTCACCCGCAAGAAAATTTAACTTTCTTTCTAATCAGTAGTAAAATTAACCGTAACCAAAGTAACTACAGATTTTATAACCAGTTTATAACTTATTTTTCTGCTATGCAAAGAATTATAAAATAAATACCATTACCATTCTATCAATTGTTCCAAGATGACAAGAGCTTAACTAGTGCTGCACCCTACTTTAGAATAAACTAACTTTATTTAATCGATCCATATATTTACTCTATGAATCGATCAGACAGCAGACCTTTTTCTTTAGCACATGATCTAATCTATGGTATTTGGATTGTTTTCGGGTTGGATAACAGGTGTTTGTTATTGTTATGAATATTTGAACATGTTGGAAAAAAGTAGGGTTATCTGTTCGTTTATGTATTGTACGTAGTTGCGGTACCGTGGCAGAAATTTATCAGTTTGACAAATAATGAAGGCGGTAAGAAATTTAAACATCTGCGCAGCAACATCTAGCGTTGTTGGCTTGGCTCTGTCTTTATATGCCTACTTTATTGAACTCCAAAAGGAACACAATCCAAACTACCAAGCCTTATGTGATATTAGTGAACATATGAGTTGTTCCAAAGCATTTATGTCAGAGTGAGTATGTACAGAAGTAGTTTATTGTATTTCTTGTAGTAGCTTATAGGGTTGTTAGTTTATGTTAAGTAATACCCAACGATAGGTGTTTTGGTTATAATATTTAATCCTTCGCAATTTCAAACCGCTGCCTTAGTCATTTCCCAAATCCCTTCTATCACCTTCACCAACAAGCTACTCTGAAAATAGGATACATTCCTTTCTCTCATTGATCTAAGCATTGACAGCCTACCCCGTTCCGTCCTGTACCTCACCCTTTGAATCTTCTCACTGTTATTTCCTATTCCGAAACACTCTGCCTTATTTACTAAACCCTTCCTCCCCCCCCCCCAATTCACCTTCTTGTCCATCATGACCAGACTTTCCACCCCAATTAGTTTTTTTATTATTAAATCTTATTTGTTCGTATAGTACTTATTAGGAAATTGAGTTTTCAAATCACAAACAAAATACATCATCCTACATACCTTCATAACAGCAGGAGCATTTTATGTAAATTAGTCTTCAGACCGTAACAATAATATAATTATTTTTTAAATTCACATTATTGCAACAAGTTACATACATGGAGCATATTACTGTGGTCTGCAGTTAACTTGACGTCTGAGCTTCATAGTGCGGTTGTCAGGAGGGGAGGGTGAGCGAGGAGAAACTGGTATGTTACTGTCCAGGGCAGCTGCCAGGTCGATACTAGCAGGGCGGAAAACATTTGGTGCATTCCGTCATACACTATGTAAGTGTAACATATTTATGAGTTGCCGCAGTTGTGCACTGAAATGTGTATAAGCTATTTTTCAGAATAGTATGTAACCATTATCTAAAGCTGCACATTCTTTTTTTTATCCTATCAAATATACTCAGGGTTTCAGCAAAATTTACTAAAATTAATGGAAATTGTGTTAATCTGGTAACTAATAATGACCATTTTATTGTGAAAAATTGTGCTACAAAGTAAAAACAATTTTGCCAGAATAATTTTCGCAAAAACTCAAGCAATAAATAATCATCGCCTGAAAGGCAGATTCACATTGAAATTAACATGGAGCACCTTGTGTTTTCTGTTAATATATGACAAAATTATTGCTTGATTGTAGTTAATGTTCACTTTATAATTAGAGTTGACATAGGTCATTTAGGCTCTACAGGACTACCTACTTAATATTTATGTAATTTTAAAATTGCTTGTTTAGGTGTGGCTTTATGCTGTAATGTATCTATCAACATTGATAAGTTATACACACATAAAGAAAATTTTCGTTATAATTCAAATTTTTCTTCCACGTTATCGTGTTGCTACATGTTGGTACAACTTTGAAAACAAATTTACCTATTCTTTACACATTCCTTAAAAGTTGGTTAGTTATCATTTTCAAAACAATTTAGTGTTGCATTGGCAACAAATCATATTTTGTAAGAACAGTAGTCATGGCGTTACAGAAGCACAAGTTAATAAGTTTTATACTGCTGAACAATTTAATTAATGCATTTTAGATGAACACTACAAACATTGCTATAGGGCCTAAGTGGTTTGTTATTGCCTGTGTGAGACATTTAAACAATGGTTACATACTGTAGTATGTCTACAGTATTCCACCTACATTTTAATTAATTGTTTTTCTAAATTAAATATTCATAATTTATGTAATTAATATATTTGATGTACTTTATTAATTTCTCTTGTGATTTATGCTAAATTTAATGTAAAGTCATATTTTATATATTTAAAGTCATAGTTTTCAGTACAAGAATTGTCAAATTTTAATAATTTAAATTTTAAAATATTTCTTGTAATATTGTTTTGTGTTTATATATTTATCAGTGTGCTATGACGCACGGAAGTTAAAGAAAACCTTGATTACTGTGATCAGTAACTATAATAATTTTTTTTTTTCATTTCTCTTAGTAAGAGAAATTGTGATATTTTCTCTTTTGCGATTTCCGCAAACGAGTTTTAAATTAGTGTCACTTCTTATTGGAAAGCTCCTAGGGCATGTCGTCCTGCGGCAGGCTTCTCTGCTGAGACGCCGATCCTGCCTTCATCGTAATTTTTAGGGATCTATTGGAGCGGATCCTAGGCCCAAGAAGTCATTTTAAAAGTTTGCCAGGTTCAGAAGAGGCAATTTTATGTTAATTTCTGTTTAGTTTGGAGTGAACTTGAAGAGGACGAGGGATGACGCGTAAGACAGACGCTTACGAGCATTACTATAAGTTCTATGAACTGTCTTCAGTGTAAACGTCTTAAATTGTATTGCTTTAGACTTCAACATCATTTATTAACGTTTCAAAGTGATATATTAATTTTCTACATTTTTTTGGCAACTATTTCAGGAGAACCTAAGCCTAACCAGAGGTCTGAGATAATTTTGGAGACTTAAATTCTACCGACTGAGCAAATTTAAATGTAATAACTGTGCAAGATTAAATTACAGATTTTTCTTTTTCTCAATAGAACTTTAACTACAGTTTCTGCAATTATCATATCATATTTAAGCTTTTGTGAGTGCTGTGAATATGTTTTGTTTTATCTGGTTGAGAGCAGTACTTACTGGTAATTTTCACTGATTTTCTTTACAGTGTAGGGAATAGCACCTATCTTCCGCTAAATTCATTTGTTTATTTTAATTATATTTTCCTTCTTTGCTATTTAAAAAAAAAACAGACAGAGAAAGATTACAATACATGTCACACGCGTGAACAAAACAACAGCTATCCAACTAGGTCTACACTTTAGAGCACAGAACATGGTCTGAAAACTTCAGAACAGAAATAGTTAGAAATGTATATTTTAGTTGTAGCTTGTGGGATGAGAAACTGTTAGTTGTGCTATAACAGAACTAGGCTAGATGTGTATTATGTGCTTATTTCAAAGCTCCTACAATTTATACATCTTATAACACTACGTCAGTACAGAAACACTCAATTATAAAGACATATTTTTACTACCTACGGTATTACTGATTGTCTTAACTCCTTCACTGCATCATTCGACTATAGTCAAATATGCAAAATATTGCTAAACTGAGACATGCGACTTTAGTCGAATATCGAATTAAATAACTCTGTAGATACCAGGTACATGGTTTTCTCGCTTGAAATCAACCAAAATTAAACTATTCACAAAAAACTGATTTATTTTTTTTATTTTCACACTATATTGGCATAGTTAAAAAAATTGTATCCTGCAGCAAAAGAGTTAAACAAGACACTGAATCACAGGTTTTATTATTTCTCATTCTTTGCTATGCATCACACTTTTCTACGCCTCTGCGGGCTACCACTTTCAACTTCCATTTTCAGATATTCACTGAGGGTCAGTATTTTCCTAACAGCCGCTACACGGCTCTCGACTGCGTTTTGCCTCCTTACCTCCTCTTTTTTCTCCCTCTCCGCTGTCCCCGCACCCCCGCGCTGTGAGACGCCAAATTAACTGCCGACTACAGTACATGTAAAATGTATTTTGTTACGAGAGTCATACATTTAATTTAATACATTTCTGCAAACTTTTTTTATTACAGGATTTGTGCTACAAGGGTTTAGATAGAGAATTGTTATTGAAGTTAAGGT
The DNA here is from genome assembly GCA_003012365.1 of Medauroidea extradentata. Taxonomy (NCBI): domain Eukaryota; kingdom Metazoa; phylum Arthropoda; class Insecta; order Phasmatodea; family Phasmatidae; genus Medauroidea; species Medauroidea extradentata. The sequence continues at coordinate 24,973 of PNEQ01000267.1, forward strand.
TCATCATATGGGCAGTGTTGTTTTCCACTATATTGTTTCAAGGCGTGTCATAAATGGTTTTAATTAGGTCCTATTTCCAGGTTATAGCTCCTACATAAGTTACTGTATTCCATATTTCAAATTGACTATAAATAAATTTGGCACTTGGTGTACTAACAGTGTTTAATGTGCCATACCTGTCGTTATGTTATGCGAAACTGTTAAACCTGTTTCTATTAGGCTACGTTTCTCTACAAAATTATAATAATTTTCACTTGCAATGTGAGCAACCACCCTGTGGCGAGCTGTAACCTCCTCAGTCACCTACCAATCCCCTCGTCTTTCCTTTAGACACCACACATTCTTCCTGCCTTCTCCACTCTTAAGTCACACTGCGTCATTATGCCTGGCTCCACTATCTCCTTCCCTTCCCATCTGTACATGTCTGTACTCCTAACCTTTTTTCTTGTAAACATAACAATTTCTGTCTTTCTCACATTTATTTTCATTTTGTTGTCTTCTATCCACAGTCATTTACCTGTAATTTACCCCACTCACCCATGTCATTTTGCTATTATTATAAACAATAATGCATGCTTACCTGTTTCACCCTGGACGTAACCTCTCTGTCATGCCATAAGGAATCTTCCACTTTTACCTACTGTCTCCACCCCTTGAAGAAGTCTCCTATCATACTAACTAACTTTGTCTACCAACAATTCATCAACTTTCCTCATTAACACTCCATGTGGTACCTAATCAATTGCTTACTTGAAGTCAATGGCTTGAAGTCACCTGCTTCCCTTATCAACTGCTTGTATCAAGTTCTCTATAGCCCAGCCAGCAGTGTGTCGCATAAATTACTCTTCCTTAATCCACGCGAATAATCCTGCAACCAATATCTCTAGCTCATAACCTCGATTACACAACCCTAATCAACACGTCTTAAGGCAGTTTCACACAATCAGATGTGGCTTAGTTTTCTTTAAAATTTATTGAATCCAAATTTTTTTAATGTCATGTGACGCCATGCTGATGTCATAACCGTGGTCATTTTGTCTTCAATTTATTGACTCATGAATTTTGATGGAAGATTTTCGTTTTGAACATGTTTGAAATTTTCTTGAATCAAAACATTTTAAGAATAGAAGGAAGGTTTTCCTGACATTATTAATTCGAATAACATATTTATTGTATTCTGTATGTGAAATATACAATATTAAAAATAACTACGAGCATTACGTAGGTCTATACAAAAATAAGAAATTTTGTATTGCCTAAAGCAAGTATTGTTGTGTCGTGCAGGGGTAGTAGATAATTATAAAATGGCTACATATTTTATTTTATGTGTCATTTGTTTATAAATTTTGTGATAACTTTTCAAGTAGTAGCTTCAATGTTTATTGAATCAAATTTCTTGAATCGTTATGCTAGTCAATGAATTGAACTCAAGAAATGGAGTTCAAGAAATATTTGATTGTGTGAAATGGCCTTTAATATAAAACCCAATATGATAGTTTGAAAAATGCAACGTTAGTATTAATCAACATTTCACACATATTGAATACAGTCCATTGATTTGCATAGTTCTATTTCACTTAGCAATACTCACGTTTCCTGCATTCTCGATCACTGTCTCACCAATCTATTTTGAGTGTGTGTAATGAACTACTAACACTCATGCTGTAGTTGTGACAGGTTGTAGCACCACATATTAATTTTTTTATTGTAGTTTCCCAGCTTAGTAAAACCATCATTAGAAGTCAGCACAGAGACATTTTTTACTTTTTAAACTAACCTAACTAATTTTACAGAGTATTCTAATAAGATTTTTTTGTTGAGATCGTTTACACTTTTTATTTAACAATGACATCATCCCTATGAACATTACCCTAAATTGTTTGTTAACATAATTGGTATCAAGAAGTAAAATAGACTCTTGCTTTGCACCTTAGAAAACTGCGTACTTGTTGTGACGTCACATGCCGTTGTTTGAGTTCTCAAAAGAAGCACTGTGCACCGTAGAAGAATGTCCCCTTTGGCTAAGGGGACGAGTTACTTATCCTTCTTGTGTCCTAAAGCTGAATTTGGTAGGTACACACTTCGTCTTGAAGAAAACAAAAACTCATTACATGTGGTCGAGGGCACATTGCCTATGTTAATGGGTCCGCCTACATGCACGTTAGAGGTTCAAAAGCGACGGATCAGTAATGTCGACGTTGAAGCGTGCATCAAATGCCGCATTGTCATAACGGGCCAAGTGCTGAACTAGCGTGCAAGGTTCCAGCTGAACAGTTTTTACTATAGAGCATTAAGCTGTGATCATATAATTTTATTGGTGAAACGTCTTTAGCAAAGTTCAGCACGTCTGAATCTTCATCAGGTTATTTATTACATTTTGAAGAACGGCAGTCTGTTAAAGCTGTTTTTAACTGTTGGAGGATGACGTGTGCCGTGGACGCCCGTTCTGCCGCCGTCCCTTTTGGGCTGCTGCGGCAGTGTCCCGGCCCACGTGTTCTCTCCCCTCCCCCCGACTACAGCAGGACATAGGCACTGTGCTTCATCAGTGGAGATGTCAACACCAACGTCCCTCTCTATGAACGAGGTACATTACGGTCTACAACGTAGCAGTTTTAGGCTAGCCAGATTCGTTGCAGCAGTCAATCCCAGGTAACTCACGTCAGGCACGTCCTTTGGTTCCCCAGAACCGACCCTGGCCTATCCCGCATCATGTTAAGGGCTTAGAAACAGTGTTTGTAATGAGCATGGTGTTTTATCAATAACCTTCCAACCTTGTCCGAAGTGTGTGCAATGGGCACACGTGGAACAGTTTCATAAAGAAACCAGTTTACGAACACACTGCAACACATTTTAAGCGCATAGTAGGTTGCTCCCTCAACTTAAAACATTTTCATTGGACTCGCATGTTATGTGTATTGACACTTATGTAGTTGTTGTGTGTTAAAAAGTAAATACAAACTAACATTCATATTAGAGATCAAATAATAATTATATTGTACCTTTTGGCATACATTAAAAGTTGTGTTTGTAGGAAGTGTCTTACTGCAAGGTGTACAGTTTAGTGCGGGCTTCCCTCGCTCCCTTCCACACGCCATGTGATGGTTCAAGAGTATGACTTTTCATGTAGGCACTAGTTAAATTAATTATGCTAGCATGTATAATGTTACATTGGAATTAAGGTTAATTTTGGTTTTTTGGAATGAAAATTATATAATTCCAGTATTGTTCTGTATTACAACTGTGTGGTATTTTTGTCTGTGTTTTATTTTCCAGATATGGCAAAGGATTTGGTTTAGTGAGCCATCTTGTTGGAAAAGATTCTGTCCTAAATCAGCCAAACTGTTTGATGGGGATTTTATTCTATTCTATCCTCACTGTTTTGAGTAAGTACATTAGGATGTTACTTTAAGAGTGGTTGTTTTATAGCAGTAGAACAATACATTTAATTTTTTGCCAGAAGAAAGGCCTCACTTGCCTTGCTTCAGTTAACACGTTCTGGCCTTGCTTTTGTCAACACGTTCTTGCCTTGCTTTAGTTAACACATTCTGCCCTTGCTTTTGTCAACACGTTATGGCCTTGCTTTAGTTAACACGTTCTGCCCTTGCTTTTGTCAACACGTTATGGCCTTGCTTTAGTTAACACGTTCTGGCCTCGCTTTTGTCAACACGTTATGGCCTTGCTTTAGTTAACATGTTCTGCCCTTGCTTTTGTCAACACGTTATGGCCTTGCTTTAGTTAACACGTTCTGCCCTTGCTTTTGTCAACACGTTATGGCCTTGCTTTAGTTAACACGTTCTGCCCTTGCTTTTGTCAACACGTTATGGCCTTGCTTTAGTTAACACGTTCTGGCCTTGCTTTTGTTAACACGTTCTTGCCTTGCTT
>PNEQ01000267.1:29854-78724 GCA_003012365.1 Medauroidea extradentata
TTCTTGCCTTGCTTTAGTTAACACGTTCTGGCCTTGCTTTTGTCAACACGTTCTGGCCTTGCTTTTGTCAACACGTTCTGGCCTTGCTTTTGTCAACACGTTCTGGCCTTGCTTTTGTCAACACGTTATGGCCTTGCTTTAGTTAACACGTTCTGCCCTTGCTTTTGTCAACACGTTATGGCCTTGCTTTAGTTAACACGTTCTGGCCTTGCTTTTGTCAACACGTTCTTGCCTTGCTTTAGTTAACACGTTCTTGCCTTGCTTTTGTCAACACTTTATGGCCTTGCTTTAGTTAACACGTTCTTGCCTTGCTTTTGTCAACACGTTCTTGCCTTGCTTTAGTTAACACGTTCTGGCCTTGCTTTTGTCAACACGTTCTTGCCTTGCTTTAGTTAACACGTTCATTGCTGTCCCTTGCGTCATCCCCTTAGAGCATAGAGATCTACAATAGAGTTGTAATGCAGTTCTCAGTGCTAAAGGGGAGGTTATTATTTGCAATAATGCTTGTAACAATCAGCCACAATTATTTCTGGTGTTAATAGGTGTGTTTAGGGAGAGTATCCAAGGGCAGAATATCACAATCTGATAACAGGCTTCTGATTGGGCACCTGTAAACATTAGCAATGTCCTCAGAGTTAACATAAATTGAAACCCTGTGGTTGAGTGTAGATGGAAAGAGAAGGCAGAGAGTACACCAAGAAAACCAGCCGGCAACTGTAACGCTAGTTACCAAAATCACATGTGAAAAATTGTGGTGTGACCCCATTAGAAAGTGAGCTTACATTGCCCTCGTAATGATGATGACGACAAAGAAGACGAGAAAATTTGTCATATCATCATTCAAATAACCTCCTAACCAAATTATTTAATTGTTACTGTACTATTATTGTCTGGCAGATGAGTTAAAGACCCACTCTGAACATTTATGTCTAGATCATTCAAGAGTACTAAAATTTAACGTTCAAAAAATTACTAGCCATTGCGTGTATAATTCAACATTAACAAGAGTTAACAATATTGCTTGTATTATTGGCAGCAAATATTCACATGCAGTTTATACTGTAGCCCAGCTCGCTATTAACAAAGGTCGAAGTTAACTAATCCAAAGACAAATTGGCGACAGTAGGTCAAGTTGAATAGTCTCCTGTCTAAGGTGTGTATCTGTAAACGGCTTTCGAATGTCAACCAACCGCTCGCCAATGCTTTCTCTATGGGGATAGCAGCTGGTTGTCATTCGAAAGCCTTTTATAGATACTGCTCTAAGTATGTAAACAGGTGGTTACTTCTTCCCTGGGGTGCACATAAGCTACAGGGAAACCACCCTATCCCGGAAAGCGAAATAACCTATTCCACGCTGTAACTACCAAATAGTGTATTATGCTTTCTTTAACAACATGCCATTGCAAGGTTATTACACGAGAGCACCGGAACCTGGTTGACGGGGGAGATATGATAGTCAAAAGGCCGTATAAACGTACAGTATGTAAGAGCTCTTAAAATATAACTAATCTCTTGCGCAAAATGTTTACCAGGAATGGTGACTAGTGCTCCTACAGAAATATGTGAACTGTTAACTGTCCTGCGTGTTGGCTCTGGAAAATAACAAGGTAAGTGCGACATCGTGCTCATATTCGCAATAATTGTTACGTGTTTGCAAGCGGCTCAAGTTACAAATAATATTGGAATCTCAATCGTGAATCCTACAAACATACCTTATCCCCTCTGTCGGTCGGGCTACAACACATCGTACCCAAAGCGAAGCACTAACAGACAAGGAAGAAATGGTGCTCAGCGTGCACACGACTTCAGTTTAAATAGTCCGGCCACGGAACCACCAACGCCACATTGCATCCACCAGCGTGAGCCATGCCAACACAGCTACGTCACAGGTCTTCGCGAGAGATCCAACAGAGAGTCATTATGGCTTCAAAGCAGAAGACCCAAGCGCATGAATGCAGACAGACATCAACATCATGGTCCACGACCTGGATGGGCCAGCGGCGCAAATGTTCGCACTTTGACCAGTATACACACCACCACCCCTGGTACAGGACAACAATTACCATCAGTAGATGCGGCCTCTTCCACGTGCTGGCGGCCTGACACGGTACCCAAGCACTGCTTCAGAATGACGTTGAAGTGCATGCAAAAAGAACGTTCCCATATAGTAATGCAACGCACCATGCTTTGAAAAGTGATAAAGCAGAACATACTAAAATATGGCATTGTTAATACAAGCACCATTATACTAAAAGGTCTAGATATATAAGAAAACATTGGAAAAACGTAACAATAATGCAATTACATAAAATAATTTACAAATGCACTCAGGCCTTTAAAAGTGGAATACCATCAACAAATACACGTAATGATACAATCAGGTTCAAAATGATGGAACATTTAAAACAAGTGGCATCAATTATGTGTTTATAATACACATCATATCCATTAATTACATAAACCTAAAACCACACCATGATGTTCGCAAAACACATCAAAAAGTAAGTAAGTACTACACATACATGCGCATGTTAAACCACCACAAATACATTACGTTCTCAAGAACATCTACTTAAACTAGTGGGAACGCTCTGGGTAATTAAAGATATGTATTAAGCTAGCCTATTCTATCATCCTCGTCATGCAGTAACTGATATATTTCTTTACATTGCTGCAATGGCACTTGAAGGCCGTCCCCTGGCCATCTTGCAATAACAAAGTAACCTTAGAAATGAGTCGTATCACCCTGTATAGTCCACTCCACTTCAGGCATAATATGTTGACTGTTGTATTGACGTTGCATTTTCCTGAGTTTACTTCAAATTGTTTACTTACATTCATCATAATAACTTCTGATGTCTTTGTCTGAACCTGCAGTAAGAAATAAATCTTGCAGGTTCCATACATTCACCAATGGATGAAGAAAATTGCTTCCAAAGAAAACCTTGGTTGGTGTATTAATTGCATCATTGAAGCTAGAATTCAGAATTGTAAAATATTAGCTGTAACAAGTAATTTCAAATGACACTTTTGATTTTTTTAAAACAAGAAATTATACAGTTTCAACAAAAAAAGTCTACCAGAATTTTGTTATTAGATAATTATATAAAAACATTGTATTTACTGATATGAAAAAATCAGTGAACATGGAGAAGACAATTTCAAACAAAATTGTGGAACAGATTTTTAATATTTCTAGTTTAGGCGTAAACAGTTAATATTTGCTAAAAAAGTAGAAACTGAGAGAGTGCGGCAAGTGGGGACGACGGTGGGACTGTTGAAGTGGTGTGAGTGGGTGTGAGAGGAGATGAACAGGTTGGACTGTAGCTGTACATTGGAAGACATTTCTGGAAATAGTATTATGAGATCAGAGGACTGATTTGAGAAAGTGACCTTTATTGATCATATATTAGGGTAGTAATTTAGGCTTTTAGGGAGATTACTTGTAAATAATATTTGTAAATATTGATTTGAATTGTGTGAATCACAATGGATGTATGCTTACTGTAGAATATTATATAGGGACAGACATAAATGAAGTAATCTAATTGAATTACAGTTGAACCTCGTTAATACAAACCCTGTTAATACAAAGTTCTCATTAATACAAAGTTCTCATTAATACAAAGTGTTTTTCTTTCCCCTTGGAATGAGATGAGAATTTGAATAATACCTTTCATGCTCCATAAAAATTTTCCTTGCTTATAAAACAATGTTATACCAAGTTTACTTGTTAAAGGTAGCCATTAGGGTGGTAATAATGTTTGTATTTTGGGTATAAATAGCCTGAAGAAATTTTCACAGAATTTCTTGTATTTTTGCAAACACCTGTTAATACAAACCTCAATACAGTATTACAAACAGCACAATTTTCGGTCCCCTCAGGTTTGTATTAAAGAGGTTTGACTGTAGTTAATATAATTATCTAAGCCCTCCATCCGAATCGAACCAGGCTGCGCCCAGGATGGCAAAGTTGTTACAATATAGTTGTGTTTGGTAGTTTGTTTCTTCAAAGAAAAGAAATTTCACAAAGTACAATGACATATCAGGTGAATTTTTCTTGAGAGGTATGTCTACGGATCTTTGAAACCAACCAAGTTCATACAAGAATGTTGATAAACTTTAATTAATATTAGTAAAGAAAGATTTTTACTTAACTAAACTGGAGTTGGTAGATAAAAGGTCTGTAAATATGATGGTGTCGCTCTGCTGTAAATGTTGCAGCACATGATGGCTGGAAGTAAGGACAGATTAACTACTAGAGCAGCATAGCTTTGCAATAAAATTTTCATTTACAAGCAGTACAATTCCAAAGACTGTCTTGTTAAGAAAGAAATATCTTAGTTTAGGTTGTTGGTGAATTGACCTCAACATTCGCTGAGCATAAGTTTACTGTTGCAAAATGACCTAAAGCAGTTGAAAAATGCAACTGCGAAAGAGCACCTTTTCTAGATGTTCTCTTGTCCTGAATAACCTTTATTCATATTAAATTATTGGGCTGCTGGTACAAGGAGCTGTTTGGAAATGGACTGCTCGTATTTTATTGTGTATTCCTCTCAGTGAAATATCAGTAGTGTCTCATTGATTCAACTTTGATGTAATCAACATTCCGTATTATGAAATGTCCCACCGTAAATAAAAAAAACATATCAGTTAGCAACAAGAAGTTGTAAAACATGATTATAAGATTTGTAATGTTAAAATTATGTAGTAAAGTAACGTAGTTTGATGTTTAATAGGCTTTTTCATAACACCTCCCATTTATCTAATTTTCTCTGGTGTGACTTTTGGGCTGACATGTTTATATCAGGTGAGCACGATTCTACTCTATGAGTAGTTATCCGTTATTTTTATTTAGTTAAGGGGCATGGAAAGGTACGATTTCGAGCGGATGACTGGAATACTCAATCGTCAATAAAATCTGAACTACTCATCAAAATTCAATGAGATTTTTTTGCAGAGTAGATTTTTTATCAGTGGACATTTATTTAGGTAGCACTATGCAGTAATATGATTTACTGTCGAGTAACAAATTAAACACGGTTTTTAGAAAAATAAGGGCTTAAACCCTAAATTCTGCAAAAAAATTGAAAACTGTCATTTTTATAATTTGTAATATGATAATATCTAGGCCTCTACAGTAATCAAATTTCAAGAACACTCTTGTTTTGATTTGAAAATTATTTTAACATCTGTAAACCTCTCACACAGATATTTTTTAATAGTAAAATTATTTTCAAATCAAAACATGAGTATTTTTGAAATTCAGTTATCATAGAGGCCCAGATATTATCATATTACAAATTATAAAACTGACAGTTTTTCTTTTTTGTAGATTTTGTGGTTTCAAGCCCTTATGTTTCTGAAAACTGTTATTAATTTTTTACTCAAAAGTAAAAATTGCTACCGCATAGGGTAGTAAATAGACGTAGTAAATAAATGTCCACTGATAAAATGTCTACTCGGCAAAAATATGTCATCAAATTTTTATTAATAGTTCAGATTTTATTGATGATTGAGTATTCTAGTCGTCCACTTGGCATCGTACCAATCCATACCCCTTAACTAAATAAAATATTAATTACTTAAAATTATATGTCTCATGGATCTTTTTGGTAATTGTATGATTGAAAAATTGTCGGTACCTATATGACTGCAATATTTGAACATGATTCTGTAACGTGTGTTTGTAGGTTTCACAAACAGCATCACATGGACCAGGGTCCTCGTGGGGTTAAGTGCCATCTCCAACATTATCTCCGTCTACTTGGCGTACATTCTGGCCTTCATCCTTCATGACATCTGTGTTGTGTGCATCGCCACATACTTAATGAACTTTCTCATCTTGCTGTTTTCCGTAATAAAACTTAGGAGGTTACGTGCGCCTAAAAGCTCCTCAAACAGCAGAAAGAGAAAGAAGAAAAATTGAAAACTGGTACTAAAGTAAAAATGTTTGTGTTTTTCCAAATTAAATTTTACTAGGATTTGTTGATATATCCATGTTGCTGCTTGTTGTTATGTTGACAGTTCTGCAAACAGTAACATGCATGAATATTGTGTCAAAATTTTGTACAGTTTAATACAACGTCAACTTTTTTACAGTGTTGAAATTTCGTCAAGCAGCCAGTTAAAAGTAAATTTACTTTATTTTCCATAGGTACTATTTAAGTATTGTGATTACAAGTTTTTTACAACCGTATAATCTATGTGAGTTTATGGAGTAACTCTGCTCTTGCTGAAGTGAGTATAGGTGCAATTTGAGCCATTAGTGGTTTACAATTTTTTTTTTTGTTGGTCACAGATTGTATACATCTCTATCTAGTTTTTTGTGGCAATGGTAGTGTTGAATTTAAGTCTAAATTTTGGCAGTTTTAAGACAGAACTCAAAATTTCTATTTGAATCTCTGTTGCTTGTAAATAAAAGACTCTTATAACGTAAATAGGTTACCAGTTACAGTAATTAACAGAGTATACGTAATATCGTAAAGATTTTTTGTTAAGAACAGTCTTGTTATTTATAAGAATGCGTACGTATTTAAAAAATATTGTTAAATTAACTGAACTAGGTGAGAGGTTTATATATTCACCCAATAACTTTTAACTTGATTTAAAATACAATTATGATTATAAAAACTTAACAAAAATGGGTTTGAGGTTTGAGTCTTATAAGTTTGGTAGTTGTAAATATGATCTACTGTGGATATGTTTTGCATAGTTTGAAATAATTTACTGTTACTACATTACAGTATTTGGTCTTACAAATAACTCATTTCTTTTTGTTTTATTAAAAGCTCATGTTTAATATCATCTTATTATTTTCCTTTAATTAAATTGTGACTGGCCCAGTTTTTCAAAAGGCCATTTTTGATGTGTTGTTCAAACATTTAAAAATTGAAGAAATAGTGAAAATGCGAAAAACTGTTAGAATTTGTTATAAACTTTTAAAAATTAATTTTCTATGTTTAGCAATACAATTTGGGGATTGTGTAGTTGCCAGCACTGTTTACAGGTGCGTGACAAGATTTACAAAAAAATTTAATTCATAGATAGTTCACTAAAATAGTAGCCAGTATTGAGTGAGGGAGGCCACTTGTATTGAAGCAGTTGATCCTTCATTCACTGTATGTACACTTTAATATAACATACATATTCTCCTGTTATAGTGGCTAAACTTTGGAGAAATAACGTAAACGAAATCAATGGTAGTGAATGTGAAATGACAAATGTGTTGCTACAGCAATTTTTTATCATCCATATTAAGTACTTCTGATGGCAAATCTATGAGCTAAAGATGTTATGTATGAGTTCTCAAATCAACCAAATGTGCTAGAGATGTTATTTTCATTCTTTGAAGCATATCATTTTGCTGGTAATGTTTTGTGTAATTATTTTGGCTACCAGTATATTATTTTTGATTATTTTTATGGTGTCTAAAATGTTTGTAACTTATGTATTTTTGTTACCTACCATGTCTCAAGCATTACAAACCATGTAGACATACTTGTTGCTTGAAACAGCTATCATACTCTTTTCTTTAACACATTTTTACAACAGGCGAGTTTCAAACATGCAATTCTTGGGCATCACTATGGTAAATCTTAAATAAAATTGTGTAGGTTAACAAAATTTGGTTAAAATCTATGTATGAGACATAGATTTTTATATTACGTGTTGTATAGTTTCTAGTAACTCACAAAATTCATGTTTGGTGAAAAAAGATGTTTAATATGTGCATATAAAAGTTGTTGTATTTTCCGGCAGCATCAAATGCAAGATGTTTTATGCTGTTATAGTGTGTATTTTGGCCAACTTTTGAAAACATCTTTGAACATAAACAACAGTAAGTTGAAAATGTGATTTTGATTTGTATGTAAAGTGAATATAGTGACAGTAATGCTACCCTGAAAGTTGATTTTAAAATGTAATTTCTTTAAACAGCATAGAAAATACTTGTTTTTTTCAGTGTTTAGATGTTACTCATAGTTATGTTGCTTAATTTAAGAGAGTTGTTACATTTATTAACTGATTGCATGATACAATTATCTTACCAGTCATAACGAACATTGTTTACACGCATCCGTCGTATGTTCCACTGTCAATCCATGATTCAGTACCCAAAAGCCTGCCGGCACACACTGCACTTCCAGGGTGCCAAGGAACTTTCTCCATAGTCCACTAAGCATGAACGGTACCAACTCACACATAAACATCCCAATACATAACACCCTTCCCCTTAACTGTTGAAGTCCATAATCCAGTTGCCCTTCTTGGCCTGATGTTATCTGGTCTGTCGGCTTTACCCGTGTGGTCATCTCCAGGGCAAGGGCTTTGCTACATACTTGCCTGCTGTCCCAGCAGTGGTACGCTGGCCTCAAACCCTCTGAATGCATCTTCCTCATCAGGTGATTGTGGTCGTACCCCAGAAACTTCTTCCTGCTCTGCCCTGTTGTGCACTTCTACTGGCTGCTCGATATCAGCGCTTGAAGAACCTGCACCCTCGTCAACTGCTTCAGAAAACGATCCGCTAGCACCATCTCCAGGAACAGCGTACCTTCAGTGTAACTGGTTAGTGTGCTGTTTCGTGTGGATTCCTTCACTTGTTAACACCTTTTAAGAGAAAGGGGCCCTGTTACGTCCACCACAGTGAGTACCGATTTTTGTCTTCGACCCATAGTCATAACGGACACTAGATCTTGAGGGGCAAGCTTCCTCGGGGGGATTAGTTTGGCTCTGTCCTCTTGTTTGTTTTTCATCTCTTCAGCGAAATCAGGATGCACCTTGTCTAAGCATGTTTGAAGGCATCACTCCATGAGAAGTTCAGCTAGCCAGGCCCCAGTTGAAGCACATGGATGTCACATGCTGCGCTAGTAATATTCTAGCCAAACGCTGTGATAAGTCACTCCCATCTCTCCGTATAAGTGCCTCCTTTATAGACTGGACCATTCACTCCGCCTGGCCGTTTGACGAAGGATGAAATGGCGCAACCTTGACAAGCCTTATACCGTTGTTCTTTCTAAAGCTTATGAAAGTAGCAGAAGCAAATGCAGTTCCATTATCTCTCACAATTATATCAGGGTTGTCATGGGTTGCAAACAGATTATGCAGACTCCTAGTATCAGTGGAAGCTACAGGCAGCACTTCCAACCCTTAGTGTTAGAGTCAACCATGACTAAAATACTTGTCTTTTGACAGGTCCCGCAAAATCCACATGCAGCCTAGACCATGATTTCCTGGTCCATCCCCAAGGGTGATAGGAAGCCTTTGGTGGAACATGATGCGATGATTGGCAAACCTCACACTGCTGCCCCATCTCCTCCGCTTCTAGCCCAGGCCACCACACATTACTGCGTGCAAGCACCTTTGTACAGCAGACATGCAGCATGCTGTGTCTGAAGAATATACTTGCGTGCCTCCTTTGGAATCACCGCACGGTTGGCCTGGATCTCCTCCTTGTTAGTGGGTACCAGAGCTTCTTGAATAGCCACCACTTTGTCAGCGTTTGATGAATTTCCTTCCGATCCACTACATATCCAAGAAAGGTCACCTCTGGTGCTCCCACACACTTCTCTATTTCCACATGGATCCCAGCTTCTCGGAAATGCTGCAGGATCTACTATACCCTGTTATATAAATCCTTCGTGGGTGTCCCCTTTACCAAGACATCTCAAAATAGGGCAAAACACTATCCATGCCCACCAACAAATCCTCCATGAACTGTAGGAATTTACCAGGTGCTACGCTGTGCCAAACTGTAGGCGGTTCACCTCAATGCCCCTTTACGTGTAACTATTGTTTGTGCCAGTGCAGCTCCCTCATCTGCTTGCAACTGCTGAATTGCCTGAGCCAAGTTGATCGTAGCAAATATTACACCCATGCAGGTTTGTCAGCAGCTGGCTGTTGGGCAGAATGGGGTACAGATCCTTTCTCAAGGCCTTATTAAGGGTACTTTTATAATCCTCGCAAATTCTCACTTCCACATTTCGTTTAAGTAGTGGGACAAGAGAAGTTCTCCACTCATATATGACAGGTGTGTACACCCTCTGTGCAGCCAACTTGTCAATCTCTAATTTTTTGGGAGAAATACAAAAGGAACAGCACATGATTTCAGCCGCAGAGGCCTAACGTCTACATCTACATGAAAACTAATTTGAGGGGAGGCCATAGTATTACGTCAACTCTGTGCTCAACACATCAGGAAAACCACTAAGTCAGAGACTGAATAACTCACAGTGAGAACTCCTCTTACGTCTATTCGTAATGCTTTCATCCCGTTCCTACCTAGGAGCAATTGGTGGCACCCCTTGGACACTTCATTAGTGAAAGCTTACTCTTCTCTGTTCCATACTTCACATTAACCTAGCATCTCTATAGCATTATCCTGAAAGATCACTGTGCTCTTTGTTAGTACAGGTGATTCTTGAGGGTAAATTCTGTGGAAGGTTGATTCATGAACAATTGACACTCCTGCTCATGTGTCCAGTTCTATCTGCAACAGATGCCCTCCAATAAAAACTGTTGTACAAAACTCAGTAATCCCTTGCACATGAACATTCCAAAGATGATACACCTGGTCTACTGTGTGGTTCGGAATACTGCTCACTTCCGCTCTGTGCATTTGTTCCACCTAATTCACATTGCCCTTGGCCCTGCAGACCTTTTCAAGGTGGCCAGTCTTCTTGCGGTAATAGCTCTGTACATTTCTAAAACAGTATGAAGCTCGGAAATATGGACCCCTACAACTTGAGCACTTGGGCAACTGAGAAATTAACTTAGGCCTAGGAACATAGTTCCTTTTACTTACTTGGTATACTCTCACAAGGACGTGTTCTTTTTCACGTGATGCTCCCAGCATAAATCACTATTCGCAACTGGTGCGGAAGCTCCAGAATGTCACGAGTGTTCTGGTGTGCAGCCTCGGCCGCAAGGGTTTTCCTGGGCTTGGCTTGGCGAAGTTCAACACGGATTCAGACAATAACCTCACCATTTCACCTTTCATGCCACACAGAAAACGGTCTCATAGGTTAAGGTCAAGGGAATTGCCAAATTTACAATGCTCGGCCATTCGTCTCAATTCAGCAATGTACTTGGCTACACTTTCATCATCCTGTTGATTGTGATGGTGAAATTTAAATCGCTCATATATTTCCGATGGCGTAGGTGTAAAATGTTTTTTTAACAATATCATTCTCTCCTTGTAAGACTTAGTAGTTGGAGCAGCTGGCGAAATTAGCAATCTCACAATCATGTATGTTTTTGGACCACAAACACTTAAAAGAACAGCACGTTTCGTCTCGTTACTTGTGACATCATTAGCTTAAAAATAAAACTCTATAGAGGCGCTTATGGAAACTACTTTGGATCCACTCGATAGTGAGTAAATCGGTCAGAAACGTCATGCGATAAAGATCTACCAGCTCTCAAGATCTCAAAATGTTCAACTCGAGCCTATCGCCGGATCCACGTAGATCCACCCTGCTCGGGAACAGGGTAGATAGCAGTCAGCAGACGATACAAAGGAAAGCACGCGTAAAAAGTAAACAAACAAGACTATCACATGTGTACATAATAGAAAATATGGTGTAAGGCGGTTTGAATGCATGTTCACAGGAAATACGATGTCAGATCGTAGTATTTTTGTTGAACAGCAAGTCTGGAGCAGTTTGTCAAGTAAAAATGTCACCAGAGTACATAATTCAGGTATGGAATAAATTATCATTACTAGTACGCAATTTTAATGCTGCATACGTGTATATTATACCAGCACAAAAGGATATTCTGCACTGTTTTAACCTGGTCTAATAACATAGGTCTGCCAGATCGGCTACTGAAATTACAGCTTCTGTAGATTTTGCCATATTTTTTAAAAAGGCTGCCAAGTAACTACGCTTTGGATGTACAACCGCTTGTTAAGCATCCGACTGAGTAGATCCAGTCTCGTGACCAATGATACCCGTAGGATTGTACCTAGTTTGTTTCCGTAAGTGCTTTAGGTGTTCTGCGTAAGCGTCCCAAGTATTAGGATTCGCCACATTGAATTCTTTAATTTTACCCAACTTGGCCATTATGCTTGACGTGTAAATTTATACCTATCTTAGCAACCCATCCTCGTCACCAGTGTTACATTTATTTACTGATTAATTACTGTTATAACGAACATTGTACATGCGCATCCAACGCGTGTTCCACTGCCAAACTATGATTCTCTACCCAAAAGTCTGCAGGCACACACTGCGCTTTCAGAGTGCCAACTTTCTCCCTAGTACACTAAACATGAATGGTACCAACTCACACGTAAACACCCTAATTCATAATATTTTTAAAATTTTATATTTAAAGGAATATAATTTGTATTTAAGGATTACTCTAACTATAGTCACTTTGAAAACACATTTTTTACTTAAATGTTTAAAAAAGCTATCAATATTTAAACGTAATGCACTCCATTCTGTCTTTTTCTGAGTAAGACTGATCAATCTATTGTATCATCAATTATGGATTTTATAGATCTCTACTACTAGATCATCTTTAGTTTCTATATTGTTTGTGTTACCCAGGAAATGTTTTTATATATGTATGTAGCTATTTTACAGAATTAGAAAATAAAACTGAACTTTTAATTTTAAACAAAACTTTTGGTACTCAAACCTGAATGCAGGTTTTGGTACCTACGAAAAATTTGGGGGTGCCAATAAGTTATAGATAAATTGGTGCACTAGCCCTCCAATTTAATTACATTTAAGGCCATTCCTGGTGAAATTCCTTTACATCTAAGTTTTTAGAAATTAGCTTTGTTGCTCTCTGTATACTAGCATGTAGAACCTTTTTGTTTTATTGGTTGTTGTGTTTAATTTTTGGTTTTTGTTGTTCTACTGATATATGTTGATGTATACAAATTTTTAATTTATAAAGGTGATAAATTTTTTATCCACGTGTTTATTATATCAACTTGAAAATAATTCATTTTGACAATGTTTCAGTTATCTGTACAACTGTATGAAAAGTGAAAGTTTTTAAACTGGGAAATAGTCTTAAGAATTATGACATTGTGCTTTGCTCAAACCTACATGCATGCTGGTGGGCTGCATAGTACTGTATACAGAGAGGACTAAGGGCCGTATCTATAAACGGCTTTCAAATGACAACCAACTGCTATCCCCAAAGATAAAGCATTGGTGAGCAGTTGGTTGTCATTCAAAAGCCGTGTATAGAAACGGCCCTAAGTGTTTTTGTGTACTGGTGATGGCTGTTACAACTCGGGAATGTTAGTAGGTAGGTTAGTGTCGAGATCTCCTCCTTAGGTTGTGATTCCTCTGTCAAAAGTCATTATTGCAGAAAAACACTCGGCTGGGATTCAAACTGCAGTACATAAAAATGTAAAGTAAGTTTCTGTAGAAATTTGTACACGTAATAGTCTTCAAAAACTTTACAATATTTTAGAGTTGGCATGACGATCTGAACAACTTGTTTTCACATAATTGGTCTTGCAATTTTTAAATTTTAGTCATTTTTTTTTCAGTACAGTTCTCAAGAACAAAAAAATAAGCGTGCAACAAAAAAATGTGTACCTGCCAAGGTAAATTTTTTTTAAGATTTCAGGTAATTAGCAATAGGCATGTGCAGTTACATGATGCTTTGAATTATTTTATTTTGAAGAAGCATAATTAATTGAATCACACTTAGTTGACGTGGGCAAAATTATTTATGTACCTAATGGTGGGACACATTTCAGATGTGAATAAAAACCTCTCAAGGAATGTTTTGGCAGTGGTTTTATAAGCACGATCGTACATAGAAATTTTAAGTCTCCCCACACGGCCGGGCAGCTTCGTCCCTGTGAACATGGTTGGGTCAGGGAGGCTGGAGGTAAATGTACTGTTTTCTTCTCTAATAGAAGATATTTGGATTTGAATGGCATTGGTGACTTGCCACTGTTAGCTCCAAGCTTGCCTGTCGTTAATTACTCCTAACGCCACCATGCCAACTAGCAGCCCTGTTGGGAACTCTTCGATTGGAGTCACAGCTTGCAGATGTTTGCCAGTACGATGAAGGATTAAATAAGGGGGTTGGCCTCACTCTGTCAGTTTGACATAGTTGTTCAAGTAGGGGTAGCTGGTTGTGTGCGGGAAAGGACAAGTGTCCTACAGGTTTATGTTGGTGGTTCTATGCTTCAACAGGCCTGGTTCCACAGTCTACTGTCTCTATATGGGCAATGCAAATAAGGGTGATAATTCGTGAGTTCTTGAGAGGAAAGCCACACTTGTTACTCCCAAGGGGCAAGAAGCACCACTTAAACTTATAAGGATGTCTCACCAAAATTTGCCACAAAGCACGTTCTGTATCAGTTGGAGACAATGGCTAGGTACTGTCTGCATGCCAGGTCTGAGTCCCTGGTGAGAATACGTTTTTTTTTTCTGTAGATGTAAATAATAATAATACTATAGCATGTCTACACACTAGTAAGATAAGCTAGTATGTGTTAGCTGCTTTGTTGCTGTAGCGTATATGACGTTTAGAATGAACAATGCTTACATACCAGGGACTCAAAAGCCGGTGTATAGACAGTAGCTTCTCGAAATGTCCTGATTATAACTTAATTTTGTACTTATGCTAAAGCGGAGTGGTTCTGAGCTAACACAGGATGACTACTAGATCACTAAAGTCAAGAAAAAGTCACGATTTGTGAAAAAGGTCACGAAAATCCCACAATAGTCTCTAATTTGAAGTATATTTTGGTATAAGTTACGAAAATTATTTTAGGGTGTTTGATTCTTGTCGAACCATTTGTCAAATGTGCATGTTTACACTACTAGTATTTCTCGTGCACTGTGCTAGTAAAATAATAAGTTTGTATATTAGCTATAGTCATCTTCATAAAGACAACTTAAATATATTGATTACACATTTTAAAATTGGACATGCTTCGCGCTATCAGCAGTTGGAGGAAACATAATGAAATTTGTTGGCCGTGTTGCGCTTGTCAAAAATTTTTTTTATTAATTCTGTTTGAACAGTGTTTCAAGAAAAAGTCAGTAAATTTTACTTTTACAATCTGTTAAGACACCGTGACAAGTATCTATTACTATGTAATGAAAATTAAAGGGCAAATAGTTTATATCCGGTCAGATTCCTTACTTTAACCCTCTTGCGCACACAGCCTATACCAAAGTCTGTCACATCCTGGGTTTCTATTTCGACCAATGACTGGTACTAATCCAGTGCGACTTTGGGGCCCATCTGCCCAGATCATGGAATAGTGTAGTGTTTCAGTTGGTACATGTCATTTAACAGTGGTAGAACCCTTTTTGATTTTCATCTGTGTGTTAATAGTACATATTTAAGAATGCATTTAGGTTCGTTCCTTTAACTGTTTTTAATGACTTTGGTAAAGGAGGAAGCTGGCACATCCACAGTAATTTTTAAGCAGTAGAATCCAGTTACAGGATAACTAAAGCACCTGATACAGCATTTCTTCATCTTCATTACTGCTTCATAAAATTATAGGGTCTTTGCTGAAAGTCTGAAGAAGGGGGTTGACTGCATATATACTGCAAGCCTGTTTAAAGCCTTGCTGTAGTTTGTTTCACATAAGAATTCCAGTTTTTGACAGTTCTGAAAATTGCAGCATGTACAAATTCATTCAAAAAAGTACTTTACATTTTGATAACCTGCACAGTTCGAGAGCCAGCTGAGTGTGTTTGTGCAAATATCACTTATGAGAGAGGAAAACACTGTTATTTCCACGGCTACAACTGTAAATAGATTTACCAACACAACTGTCAAAATGTGGGATTATTACAAGAGACGGACTATAATAAAGGCTGTGATGTACCTAATGTCGTTGCTGGATGAACCTTAAACCATTTTGGTATTTCTGTGTCTGGGAATGGCAGAATGGGGCAGCCAGACATCACCCTTGATATTGAATCTAGAAGCTTATTAGGAGATGAAACCTCACAGCATAGTCCGCTTGCAAACCAAGTGTTATAGTCTGCTTGGACGTGAGCAAAGGAGGAAAAGAGGGTAATCAACCAATGACGTTTCCCATCTTTGCTCCACTATACAGTACGCGTCACTTTAGTAGTGGTTGGCAGCTTTAGGAAAGGTGGAGGGCATTCCATGAATCCAAGCACTAAGTCAAGGCACAGCATACTCCGGAATGAAAACGTCGACCCCAAGTACATATGGCATTCAAATAGAAAACGGTAGTAGTAATGAAGGCCTATCCTCTTATTCGACATTCCCCACTCGCCAACTCGGTGCGGGCTGTAAGCACCTTATCCTCACACGTCTGCTAGAGCTTGGCTGCAGTGTGAAAAAAGCTAGTGTCTGTTCACTTCCTTACAGGTTCTTGTGCATTTAACTCATTGTGTGCTCTATGGCTCACCGCAAGTTGCTTTCAATTACTGTACTGTAAAGTCTGAACTTGGTGCTCGGGTACAGCACTTGTACTGTGACCACTGGGGCGAATAGCATTCTAGCGATGTCTGTTTGAGACTAGCTCATTCACAACAGCAAAATATTTTTTGCAAATAATTGCCTTTTGTTTTCATCGTCCTGTATTCTACTTAATATTGATCAAAAATATTAACTTATGTCTCGAAATAAAAATTGAGTCTGTTTAGTGTTTGGCACTTTATCAGTATGACATAGACATTATCGTAACCTTGCTGTTTTAAAATTTGTTACTAGAAAAATTCGTATTTTAGTTTCTTACTGCAGATTCTTGAAAGCAGTAGTCAGTTCCTTGATTTTCATAGAAAAATTGTTGGAAGTTGTGTTAATATTAATGTTGCTCGCTTATGGGGCAATAGGTGCATCAATTAATTAATTATTTTAGCTATACTCTGGTTTTCTATAGCTTCAGTAAATTTTGACATTTCTGAGGGAGGGACAAGATATTGTGGTCTTATTTTTAGGTCAGTTTCATTTTTAATGTTTTACATGTCTGTGTTATTGTTTTTATTTATGTAAACAATAGTTATATATCCATTTTAAATTGTAACACACATCATTTCGAAAGTTATGTTACTGAGAGTTAATAAGACGGATTGACGTAATCAGAAATAAACAGTATGTCGAGGCCTACTCATTTCATGATTTTGATTTATCCCACTGCAAATTTAGACATTTTCAGACATTATGTGTTTCCTTCAATCTGTAAATTAAACTAATTTTTTTAGAGGAAAGAATTAAGATTTTATAAACAAAGCCAGAGTTTTTGGTGATTTGATTTAATTTTGTTATTTAAACTGAATTTTGGTATTTGGTGGTGAATTACCATGCATTTTGATGTTTTTTCAGTTTTATTGCTATTCGTCGTGTCCTCATTCTGAGGACATATATTTTTTATGTATTGTACATGTTTGATGTAGCCTAATGCAGTTATAGCACACAATTTGGTTCTAAAACGAACCAAAGAAGTGTTTTCTGTAAATTATGCCTTGCAGTGTAACTGACATTATTCATATTTTAACATTAATTACCAAAGCAAATGTCAACATTTACTTGAAGGGAAATGAAGCGGAGTATATACATGTAATCTTTGAAGGACTCTTACAGTGCATTAGTGTTACAAACTGAATATTTTTGTCCACGTACACAGTTGCAAGCAAATGTTTCTAACATGAAAATAAAAAAAAGGGTGGGGAGAGAGGAACGTTAAATAAGTTCGGTACTAATATACACCAGCAGTATCCGGAAAGATAACTAAAAAAATTGGTGTATGATAATGGCCACAAAAAATGGACGACAACACAAATGATTGTGAATTCAGGCAATACTTTGAATATGATGCACTTGATAAATTCTTGGACAAAGATGCAACATTTCAGCGAATGAGATCTGTTCATGTCTTCAGGCCACGGTCTATGAAGGTAGAGGTCTTGACACTGATGAATAAAATGTGACTCCCTTTTTGTCGCCGAGCACTAGTAGTAATTTAGTGGAAGATTTGTCTTGTTTTGTGTTTGTCTTAGCTGAAAATGAGAAGTTGCTATCGGAATTGCGTGTTTTACATAGAAGAAAAAATTGAAATGTAATTTTGTACAAGAATACTTTTTTTTTTTTTTTTTTTTTTTTCAATAATAAAATTTAGTTTTTCAATATTTTACATGTAGACACACATTGCAATGATTCTAAAATTTTGTTGTGCTGGAAATAATAGTTTTTGTTCTTATATGTTTACTAAAACAATAGTAAATAATATTTATTTTTCTGACGACATACATAAACAGTTCTCAACACATGTCAATGCATTTATGTTCACGAAATACATATCTAGTATATCAGCTTACCGATTTAACATAATTTTATACAAATAATTGCTACAATTGTAACACCGCCAGATGTAAACAAGACAAATCTTCCACTAAATGACTAGTACTAGCGCTCTGTGACAAAAAGGGGGTTGCTTTCTCTTGCTGGAGAGCATGCACAGTGTCAAGAGCTTTGTTTAGGCGATCTACACCTAGCTGCAACTTTTACAACTTCTAAACCCAAACTGCAACATAACATTTTTCTTGCTGGAAGAGACGTTCTGCTTATTACAACCAAAGTGTTCAGGCGGCGGGTGTAACTACAACTTCTACACCCGGGTGCTACACCTTCTACACCACCTTTGCGAGGTGGAGTAGTTTGGATGTAGAAGTTGTAAAACAGAATTCGGTGCTATTTTCGAAACATGTTACAAATAGTTGTGTTGTCTTAAGAAGTTGGCTTTCCAGTTTTGAATCAGAACATCTGCAATATAGTAAAAATTGTATTCTGCTTCATCTGGGAGATGTGTAAAATAAAATTTCTATTTGTATTGCTATTTTTAGTAACATTTGTGGGTTATGCTACTACTTGCAATGAATATAGCCTAATTATGATACCAACTCGTAAAACTAATAAAATTAATTTAAAAATTGACATTCCTTCTCCAGTAGAACTACCTGTTGTGTGACGTGACGTATGAAATGAGCTGCATAAAGGTTATACATTACGGTTATAGGACCAAAAATTTTATTAAAATTTGTAATTCGATCAAAACACTATACAGATTTGCTCAAGTAGGTGCTGTAACGGCATGTTTATCATCGGATTCATCACCTGCATCTGCCTTTGCCTTCATTCAAATATCTCGCAATATTTACAATTTACAGCCATGTCACTAACACAGAAAGTAAACAAAACAATTCACACTCATCTACACCTAGGCGTTCAGGCGGACTTTCTGCACTTCCTACACCTTTGGTCTCTGGCCATCTACACCCACTACACCCAACTACACCTTTGGGTGTAGAAGTTGTAAAAGGTACAACCCGCCTAAACAAAGCTAAGACCTCTTCCTCTTAGCCCATGCTTCATGCAAATTGACTATCAGACTTACCAACTTTTACGATTTATCCATAAAATGTACAGAAATGGTAGGGCTTTTACGATTTTATGGGAACTTGTAAAATTCTACGGAATTTTAGACGTTCTGCGAGTTTGGCTCTGTTCTGGCAACATTACTGCATTTATAATTATGTTTTATTCTGATAATGTGTACTAACAGCTGTAAAATAAGTTTTTAGTGGAAATTCAACAGTTGGTCACAATGAGTAAGTCGTACGAACCAATGAGAAAATTACAGTTGAAAGCTAATCTTTGGCTTTCTTCAATAGGCGGTTTCAATATGGCGGAGTGCGCATGGGATTTGTTTAGAATTCTGCCGACTGAATCAGTAGATTCTTCCCACTTTTCAGTTTCAGCATTTTTTTAAAATTCAAATAATTCTTATTCTTTAATTTTATGAGCATGTCATTGTAGCCTGCA
The DNA here is from genome assembly GCA_003012365.1 of Medauroidea extradentata. Lineage (NCBI taxonomy): Eukaryota > Metazoa > Arthropoda > Insecta > Phasmatodea > Phasmatidae > Medauroidea > Medauroidea extradentata. Next base: position 49,652 of record PNEQ01000267.1, read on the forward strand.
ATGCCTTTATCTACTGTGATTTTTTTTAGTTTGACATGTCAGTTGGTTTTAGTGTAGTCGTTAAAACGGAAACATGCAAAATATGACTTTAACAAGCCTTTACGCGAAAACTGTGGGAGATAAAAAAATTTCATAAGAGCCAAATTTAATCACATTTTGTGTCTAAAATAAGAAAAAAAATATCTGGTACAAATAAAAAATAAAATAATGATGATGAAAATTGTGGTAGATGCGCCCTTAAAGTCTGAAGTTAGAAAAGTGTGGCGTGTGTTTGAAATGACGCCTAACCTATTCATACATACAATGTAATACATATTTGGAGCAAAATTCGTTTCTGAAGCATAATGTAAACAAATTTCGCTCTGAGTGAAATTTGTGTTTATTATTATTTGTGAAGGTTGCGAGTTGTAAACGTACTTAACACATTTAATAAAGTAAATATAACATGGTGTTACAAACTGTATCTTAGCTTATTTAAAACAAACATTAAATTCCGAACTTTGCAGTGAAACTGATTTTCCTTTAGCAGCATTACCAGTGCGAAATATTTATTTAGGTTTTTGTTAGGCTTGGCATGTTTCATAACATAGTTGCAGGTTATGTATGCCAATTAAGTTAGGAAGTTTTCTGAGCTAGGAACAAAAATTAGGGCTGTGAGTGTGTTGCAAACATAACAGAAACACCTGCGATACTAATTCGAGTCAAAATGCAGCAGCAAAATTCATTATGTGTATTCACATTTTTAATGGGACTGTAACATTATAAAAACCATTATAACTATCAAGATGTTTGTCTATGACAGTGTGATATTTTTCTTTATAGTACGTGTAATACAGTTATTTTTTCTGTTCAACTAATTTCATGGATATCAAAACACAATTATAAGATGCACAAGTTTCAAATAATGGGAAAAAAAATTAAGTAAATTATGGTTTTGAAATGGGTCTATTTATATGTATGCTTATTTAAAAAGGTTTCAATAACTTCCGAGAACTGTAAACTTTTTTTTTTTTATTTGCCTAAATGCAGTCAAAATGTGGGAGTAATGAATTTTGACAGAAAATTACAGTGTGCAATTTACATTAAAATTTAATATCTAGTAAGAGTTTTACCGATTCTCTTCTTTAAAAGCTGGCAATTCTGTACTATTATAGGATCGGTATGAACAGCAAAACACTTACTGGTTTTTGTCTGTTACTAATTAACTAACATTTTGAGATTTGAAAGTTATTTATATATGACAGTAGCAGCTCGTGAATTTAGACAATGGGTGGTCACACATTGTTTCATTAAATTTTTCCAGGCAAAACCTGTTCAAAATAACGAAATTGTGTGATTATATTCAGCATGAACAACTGCACTAGAAACTATATTTAGAGTACTTTGTACAGTAATTTGTAAATGTGGCTAGTTAGGACATAAACTTAAATATTTGTCTTTGCTAAATAAGAATGGTCTGTACCTATTTACAAGTACATCATATGGTCTATTCAAATCTGTACACAGGGCCAGATGCTTAGAGGCAAAGGTTATAAAAATAAACATACTGTCTTGCCTTAATTAAATATAAATCTAGTGGAACCATACACATGTGAAGTATGTTTTGTGTTTAAGACTGCAAAGAAAATTACAATGACTTGTTGATGCTTGACTATAAAAATTACAAGACTAAAAATTTTCTTTGTTAGTTGTATACAGATTTTTTTCTAACTTTATGTGAGTTCAGTTACAGAATAAAACATTTAAAGTTAGTCAGTGAGAAACTTTATTACTGTATTAAGGTTAGATGGGGTATGAAAACATGGAAGGTGTTCATAATCAGCTGAATTTGTTTTTGAAAGCAACAGCACTACAATAACTTAACCCATTCTCTTGTTTATAGCGTGAGATGTTTTGTGTGTTAGGTCAACGTGCTTTCCCTGCAAACCAAGACATCTGATGGGTGTTCGAAGTTTTGTTATCTTTACTAACTGTGATGTTGTGTCAGGTTAGTAAATAACATACAGTCTTCCTTTAGTCAGCAGAGTTTTTTCGTCTGTATCTTAAACTAGTTCAGTAATGCACCAGTGTCTGGTGACCATGTGATTTGTAGTGTCTGGTAACTGATTTCAAAGCAAAAATTTTGTTAATGTGTTTTTTTGTTAACATTTATTTGCATGGAGGGTAAAATACCCTAAAAGACACAATATACGTAGGCTATGAAGGAAGGAGCGAAATATTGTATTGAACATATTCCAGTATGTTTCACATACGTACTATTAACGCAATTAAAGAAGCTTTCAAAGTAACCAGTTGTTAAACGAACCATTTGCACTCTTGGGAAGAAACAACAACATCATGTTACGTGTAACTAACATGCAAAATTAAAACTGAAAATGAAAGGTAAATAAAATTCCCCTTAATAAATATGCCATGATCTATCATTTATGCTCCTTGTGCAATAGGTAATTAAGTAAATAATGACAAAAACAGCTAGCTTTTACAATTTCTGCATGACAGTTTGTTTTCCATAATCAGTTTCATAATCATCAACATTACCCCAACCACATTCTTGTTTTCAGACACATGCTACTCCTATGGACAAAATCTCATGTTTTATCAGGAGTAGCTATAACGATCAATAGTTAAGTGTTTGATTATTTCTTTATGAATTGCCTACTGCTATTAATCTAATGAATTCATATCAGTGGAGTATGTGAACTGTTTCTAATTTTCCAAGTAATATAAAATGAGTACATATTTTCAAGCATAATTGTATATTAGTTACAATTACGTATATCAGTTAAAAAATGTAATATTGTAGTACTCAAAATTATGTAGTAGTACAACCCCCGAACTTCATAACACGGCTGCAATATGGCAACAACGCACGCCATAAGTCCTGTACGGTTGGGATGCTCTATAGCACTGTTCCAACAGTTGTAGAGCTTAAAATTAATCAGATTTGAAACATTACTACAAAAATTGTTATATTATGCTGTAGGAATAAGAGAAACAAGCTAGGGCATCGCTACTGGTGTGGGAGGGGGAAACATCACCCCCCCCCCCCCAATAATATGTTTTTTATTTTGCCTCCTCCAATATGTACAGGTTGTTTCTTTAACTGATATTACAACCTTTGGGACGTGATTCTTTACCACAAATGAGGTATAGTTTCACAATGAAATTTTTGTCTAGTACAATTCGTAGGACAGAAATTTAACTTTAAATAGTATGTTGGCAAAACATTGGAAACAACGAGAAGTTAAGTTTCAATTCTGTGCACAGTGTTAAGTGTTATTGAGATCTTCAACCCATCAAGAAGCCACTCTTTCGAACTCACCCTTTCATGAAAATAACATCCTCTCATTGAGTAGAACTTCTGTGGCATTGGGTTTTGTAAATATTTCATGTTAATTTTCTGAACAGTACAGGCCAAGAAACCGACAAGTGCTTACCACTTTACCGAGAATGGACTATATTATTTGAAAAATGTTACTTTCAACCAAAAACTATTTTTTTCTTTATTTGTGTGTGTTATTATATATTTAAAAAGATCTGTATATGCATAACTTAACAATTTTTTTTAAATTAAATGGAGGCTATGTTGTGTTGAACTGTAATCACAGAGGATTTTAATAATAATTTGAAAGTGTAAAATTGTACTTTTTTTCAGTTTAAATATCTGCAAGAAAATATTTCTACAGTTTTGTATTGTTTCCTCCGTTACGTGATTCTTTCATCGTGGGCAGTCTCTGCACCATGCCAACACCAAATGTAGTACATATTGACAAACTTTAAACATTTTCTTTACAAATGTTTATCTGCTCAAATTCAGTGAATTTTTTACTCAGATTTTTGGCAGGTTTTGAAAATATAGATATTTTTTTAATGTACTAGGGTGAGATACTATAATGACAATGAATACAAGTTTTTTTGTTAATTTTTTATGTTTGTGTACGTGTGTCGAACATTCTTACTACTACTTCAGCTTGTAAGTGTAACCGTCAGATTTATCCTGGTGTTTAAATTAATTATTTTGTGTGTATAGGGCATGTATGTTAATTGTTTTTTTTGTAAATCTGTTCACTTTATAATTTTTTTTTAAAAAAGAAAATTGCTATTATAATGAGCTATATAATTAGCATATTTTAGGAATGAGAAACGCCTAAATAACCCCATTTTGCACCTTGGAACCCCCAAAATTTCCCGGGCCCCAGGACACATCCCCCCCCAAATTCCTTTTGGTGATGGATGTTTCTCAACAACTAAATAAATTTCAGTCCCCTCAAAAGAATATGAACTTGCGACGTCCATGCTTGTAAGAATGTTCTAAAGCTGGAACATATTTAATACGTTGCTAACAATTGGTGCATAGTCGGTTGATGCGTAACCTCGTGCGTAACACAGTCAAGTTACGGGAATTTGAAAGCCATCTTCTTCTTAATACTTGGTTCAGTACCTATTATATAAAGCGAATCTTTCTGTAGTGTTATTGAAACTATTTAGTTACAAAATTGTTTCACGATTTCCCCACCCTTGGTGGTAAATTAGACAGTAATGCAGGTTGTTGTTTGCTGTGGGCGAACGTCGGAAGTCATAAGTGCAGGCTTGCATTGCGACAGTGGAGCCCCACATGCGAAGGTGTGTGTTATGGAGAGAGAGCGGAGGGAGAGACCACATGACTAACATACACTGCTCGAGGCCGACGTCACAAATAAGGCAAGGAGGCGTGGCAGTGCTGCAGGCGATAATGTCGTACCCATATAACTGAGGCACACGCGTACTGCATGTCAGGAAAGTCGCTCCCATCTCGCTACTTTACACCTTCTGGTAATATTATGTGTATTCTTTACCGAAGAAATAGCTTTTACGGGCGCCGCCTACCCGCGCGTGAGAGGCTCAAAAACGACGGAGCAGTAAGGTCGACCTTGAAGCGCGCATCAAATGCTGCGTCGCCTCAACGAGCCAAGCGCTGAACTAGCGTGCAAGCTTCCCGCCGAACTGTTTTTACTATGTTAGCGGTGACCGTATAATTTTATTGGTGGAAAGTCTGCAACTAAGTCCAGTGCAGGTCGCAACCTGAGTTTCACATACATCCGGTTAGTACATTTTGAAGTACGGAAGTCTGAAAAGGCCGTTTTTTTAGCCATGTTCGAGGGCTTAGAAACAGTGTTTTTAATGAGCGTGACGACTTAAAAATGATGTTCCGACCTTGTCTGAAGTTTGTTTTCTTTTCGTACGTTGGCACGATGAGTACACGTGGAATATTTTCTTAGAAAAAACCTGTTTACTAACACGCTGCAATGCATTTGAAGCGTGGGGTAAGCGGCCGCCTTCAAGCCCGCCGAGTGACGTTACTAGATTATTCGAAAATATTTCAACGTGTATGAACGATGATTGTTTAGGAATAGCAATGACAGTACGTTACACTTCGTACACCCATTTCAGGTTCACCACTACTCGTCAAAACATATTTTCCAGCAGTAGAAAATAACAAAAATGGGTGTTTCTGCGGTCCTTTTTAGGTATGAAAATCTTGGCGTATAATCTTTTAAGAGGTATAGTCGTGTACAGCACGCCTTTACACTGCGCGCCAGCTTAGATGGCGAGTGGCAGCTACTGAGTGAAGGGCACATTGAAGGAATTATAGCAGCAGGCCGCTGCAAAACACCTAGCAGCCTATAAATACCAGAATGGAATAGACATATGTAAATTAGCCATTCGAATTTAAAACGGTATTAATTTTATATGCAACACATTCCAGCTCGTTATCCGCCAACTTACATTGCGCGTGCTGTAACTGTAATATTACACAATAAATTCTTAGGGTTACAGTCATTTGGGGTAACTTTGTACCACCAACATAGTTTAAATTCAAATGAAGTATTTCAGAATTTAAAAATACAACTGTGTTCTAGATGAATGAATTTGTTAATCTTGAAGTTTACATAGTGATTGAATACCACAATGTTAGTATATAAAATAAAATGCCTGGTACAATGTTACCCCAAATGACTGTACCACCAACTGTTTAAGAGGCGAGCTGTTGGCGAAAAGACGGCACACCAGTTCAGTGACGTGCACCTAAGAGTCTAGGTTGAGGTGTGATGTCCTTGCTGTGTCTTCCTTATCGTTTCCACACTTAAAAGACCAGAACGAACAAAGTAAGTCCACCTAGGCGGCCACTTTAAAAACCCAGTTACTTGGAAATTGTTTCTACTGGAGCAGACCCAGGGATAGGGCCTAAAGAGATTCGCAGATGGCATGACCTTGCAAACCAGTTACATTGATATGCAGTGTCCATGTGCATGTTTTACGGAATGAAATGGAATATCAGGAATTTTTAAAAATACTGATTTTTATTCATGTGTTATTTCCTGTAATTTGTGGTTATGCATGGCAATGTTGCTACTCTTGGGTCGGATTTACACGTTAGCCCAAAATATTGGGCCAATCTTGGAAGGAAGAAATCCCAATGACCAAGAAACGGCCAGTCGTTATTTACACACTGGTCCAATTATTTTTAACTAGTCTTACGGCCAATTTAAATTCCATGATAATTGAGGGTCAAGTTTATTTGGAAATTGCTGCAACTATACTCTACGTATATGTGCAGAATAATATCCACTGATCCATTTCAACACTTCGTATATCAATATTTTCCTCTCAAACTACAAATAAATGTAAATTCACCAATGCATGCACCAACAGACCAAGTTAACGCCAATGCATACGCCAATCCCTTTGATGGTTGGACCATTAAGCGACAATGAATGGCAAAGCTTCCAACACATGGCCAACATTCCAAGACCGGACAAGCACCATTTACACACTGGTCGATTCCTTCCAAGGTCGGGTGTTGGGCCAATGTGTAAAGCCGGCCTAAGACGCACTACAAGAACTACTTAGAGAGGCAACTCTGAAGCTGCACAAATTGTACCTGCAACGAATGTTTTCAGAAACACGCAGTACGTAGCGTGTGCTGAATAGTTTCTGCTGCAGTCCGAACTACTGTATTGAAAGGAGGCCTTCCTCCGACTCCATAGGGGTCCCATGAGCGCTGTTCTTCATGTGGCCACTGCTGGAAGAAGTCGAGGGACGTCAAATATGGCGATCATGGTGCCAAGTAGTTGGTCCACCTCCACCTTTCCCAAAGTCTTTATAGTCGCTATTGGCGGACGTCATGTGAGTAGTGTTTCTGTGCGCCACCATGTTGGAACCACGTACACTGTTAAAAAAACTTCCTTGAATGTTTAGGATGTTATTATCCCAGACGCAGTATGGTACAGTTACCATACTTCGTCTTGTAAATATGCAAACTTTTATAGTTGTTACAATACAAGTCTGGTAACTTCAGTATACATTTTACTGTTTTATAAAAAGTTTAGGAGTGCTGCCATGAATGTTTGCGAAACTATTCTATCATACCTACTTTCTTAGCGCTCCTATACGCACGTGTGGTAAATTTACAATCTATTTTTTAGAGTGTAGGGTCGATTGGGGAAAAGGTAAAAGTTAAGGAGAACTGGAGTAAAATCTGAGAATTACTTTGCATTGCATAGAAGGATATTGAGTGAGTGAAATTTTGGTCAGCGTTTAACATCGAGGTCTTTAGCGCTAGTGAAGGGTGAAGAAGTGAGTATGGAGCAGCCACGGAATGAACGGACGGGGGAAACGGGAGATCGTCGAGAAATCCCGTCGACCAGCGGCATCGTCCAGCACGGTTCCCACATGCGAAAATCCGGGGACCTACCTCGCCGAGAATTGAACCCGGATCGCCTTGGTGGGAGGCGAGTGATCTGACGACTCGGCCACCGCCGCCCAGAAGGGAATTGAGATTTCTCCGTTTATGTGAAGTGTTACCACAATATTCGCAACAAAATTAATTTCTCTTCACGCATCGACTTGCGAATTAAGCTAACATGCATAATATTTTCCATTTATAACACACAAAACTAATGGGATTGCGATTTGATAATTTGTATGTAGTGTTTAACATATTAAATAAATACGAAATGAAACATAAAAGTTCGTTGTTGAAATTATTTATAAAATAAGATCGTAACCATTTTGTTTGACAACAAAATTGCCATTGAAAAAACACGACATCGCTTTCGTGTAAAATGTACAACGAATATAAATTAATAGATGCCAGTGTGGGCTTTCCATTGCACTATGGTTATGTTTCTCCTCTAAAATAGTACCAATAAATTCAAAATATGAATACTGTTATTCTTCTCGTGGCATTCTAATTTCTATTTTCGGCCGCCATGATTTATTCGCAGCTTGATAAAATCTTTAAGGAAGGTCTGAGGACACCTTACGAATTTCTTCAATTTTTTCTTAGATTTCACTCAATTTTCGTCTCAGGAGGAACATAACCATGATGTAAAGGAAATACTGCACTGATATCTACGGCATAATTTATATTCGTTGTACATTTTTAAACGATAGCGATGTCGTGTTCGCAATGGCACTTTTGTTTTAAAAATGGTTACGGTACCATTTCATAAACAAAATCAACGACGGATTTTTGTAATTTTTATTTTGTGTTTTTCAACTTTACAGTATGGAAAATGCTAAATACAAATCAGCAAATGCCGCCGTGTTAGTTTTTTTTGCGTTATAAATGGAAAATAATATACACTACAGCTTAATTCGCAAAGTCGAAATGAAAAATCGTGAGAATTACTCAACTTTTTCTTGATTTCACTTTTACCTCAAGAGTTTCCTCACACGACTCTTACTCTATTAAATTTTACTATGAGAAGTAAAATTTTTAAGTGGATTTTCAAGGGAGATTTTCTCCCACTGTATGCACCGTATCGAAAAATAAAAAACACATTTCCAATATTTTTTATCCGTTATGACTACGCAAGATGATCGCACTCCGTCTTGATTTTTCGTAAATAATGCATCCGCCCATGCTGCAAATAAACATTAGACACCCGCACCAGCGAACTGATAAAACGAAACGGCCTCTCCCATCCAACCAAAATTATTCTGATCCATCCCTGATATTTCATAATACTACTGTATTACAAAAATTTTCGCATAGAATTCCAAGTTTATTACAAGAAAAATACTTGTACGAGGGTTATTTACTTTTCAACATCCGATCGACTGTAATAAAAAAAAAAACTGGAATGAATTAGGAAATTATTTTAATGTCAAAAGAAACGTACGTATATCTTTACACTATTGTTCCACATAATCACAGTGCAGATTGAGGTATTTGTCGTACCGATGCACCAGCTTGTCGATACCCTCCTTACAGTCCGTATTTGGCACAGAGTGACTTCCACCTTTTCCCTTCATTGAAAAAGTGGCTTGGAGGACGACGCTTCAACACCCATGATGATCTGCAGGACACTGACGTGGCTGAATAGGCAGGAGGCATCATTCTTTCAAGAGGGTATCGGTAAGCAGGTGCATCGGTACGACACATGGCTCAATCTGCACGGTGATTATGTGGGAAAAGAGTGTAAAGGTGTACGTTTCTTTAGACATTAAAATAATTTCCTGATTCATTACCGTTTCTTTTTTACAGCCGATCGGAGGTTGAAAAAAAAAAAATTAACCCTCGTACTTATGTACAGGTTCTCTTGACTGCTGGTTTTCCTAGGATATATGTATATATATATATTTTTTTTCGTTAAATTACAAACGTTATTTTACAGAAACTGTTAGCAAACAGAGGCAAAATTGCTATCGGTCTGAACTTGAAATACAGATTTGACTCTGTTACAGATTTTAGCATGGGCAGTGGCGTTCAGTGCCCAGAAGTGCAGAAGCTGTATGGATGACTCTGCACATGCATAACGCCTTTCCCTAGACCCTAAGAACACTCACTGATCTGACGTACAGTATTCTAGCCGACAACTCGCCTCTATCTCTGTGACCCTATCATTTTATTACGTAATAATAAAGTTAAAGTTTCACTGTATACGCCTATACCCTTTGAAAGATTCTACGCCAATAATTTCATACTTAAAAATGATCGCATGAACACTCATTTTCGCGGGGCCGCGGTGGCCGAATGATCAGACCACTTGCCGCCCACCAAGGCGATCTGGGTTCGATTCCCGGCGGGGTCGGTCCCAGGTTTTTCGCGTGTGTTAATTGTGCCGGACGATGCCGCTGGTCGGCGGGTTTCTCGGGGATCTCCCCCCCCCCCCACTGCTCCATACTCCCCTCATGCCACCACTCACCAACGCTAAAGACATCGATGTTGAGCGCTGACCAAAATCGCTCTCTCATGTTCGTAATTTTCGGGAGCATAAAAATAAGCTTTAGAAATACACGGAGGTTCTTAAATAGGAGTACAAGTTTGTAATGTTCTTTGGCTGCTATTCTTGAGCACACACAACTCACGCATGTTTACGAATAATCTTTGCTGTGCACTACGTTCGGCGGCTTACGAATCCTCATTAATATTGATAACCAGCAGTAAGGTTAATTCTACTACAGGTTAGAAAGATCAATGTTATAAGTTTGGCACAGGGAAAAGTTCTGCGACTTGAGCGCTGGTATCGCTAGTGCACCAAACTTGACCAATCACAGAGCTTTCCTGAATTTTAAGTTACGTTAAGTTGATAATTTAAAACGCGAAATTGGTTTCTTTTCACTTTAAAACTAAATTGAATGGCTAATAAAATTTCCAAGTTTATTTAAATTTACTCTTTCTATGGTTTCGTATTTATCTGGTCTCTTAGCGATCGAAGCGAAACTAGTGGCAGAAATGTTCCCTGTGCCAAGCTCTCCCATAAGAAAACGTATTTTCTTTCTAACCTGTAGTAGAATTAACTTTAGTAGAAGCTACGCCTTTCCAGATTGCCACACTCGACGTGAACGGGACTTCTTGCATGTGTTGTTCACAGTAAAGTGAGTATTTTCAATGACTGGGTTATTCTTATTTATATTATAGTTTTCTGCAGGATATTAAAAAGCAAACAGCCTGAAACATCATATATAGGCCGTATCAAAATGAACAATAAAGTCAGCGGTACTATATAAATGTTCGACGTACCAAGCCCTACGCCTATTATAAGTGAAAATTTAAACCCTGTCCTCGATTGCTTCATACTCACGCCATGTCACTCCTCGCCAGGTTAATTCTACTACAGGTTAGAAAGAAAGCGTGTTTTCTTATGGGGAAGTTTGACACAGGGAATAATTCTGCCGCTAGTTTCTCTGCCATCGCTACGGGGTAGGCCTATTATAAAATACGGAACTACAGTAAAATTAAATTTAACTTGGCTTGGCAAGGTAATATGTCATTTAATTTAATTTTAATGTAAAAAACAAACCAATTTTTGGTTCCTAATTATCAACTTCGTAAAATTCATAAAATTAAGCAAATCTCTGTGATCGGTCAATTTCACGGTCGTAGAAGAACAGGTCTGGACACTCGCCTATCTAACAATGTATTTTGCTTGACCTCCTTGTTGTTTGGCTGTAGTTCGTCAAGTTACCGAGAATGTCGTACTTTTTGGCGCTGTTTTCCGAGCGGTCGGACTCAAACTCCGTCTATTTTTTTCCATTGTTAAATTTATAAAGTAAATAAAGATTGCTGGAGTCTTTTCTTTAATTTATGAGCGAAGAAAGTATTTCATAAATTGATAAAAAATATGTTTTGATAAATTGTTTATCTTAGCGGAAAGGAAGTGGGCGGAGTTTAGTCCGACCGCCTTAACATCAGCGCCAATAAAACACAATATTCTCGGTATCTTGGTGAACTACAGCCAAACAGCAAGGGGGTCAAATATCCAGGCGAGTGTCCAGACCTGTTCTTCTACGGCCGTGGTCAGTTTATACCTCTGAGAGGTACCAGCGCTCAAGTTGCAGAAATTGTCCCTGTGGCCAACTTTTAACATTGATCTCTCAAACTTGCAGTATCATTCGCCTAATTAGTGCTATAGACCTAGGGTGGATTGCAGAGTCAAGCGAGGAAAATATTGAAGTAAAGGTGAAACTAATGAGGACTTGAGTAAAATATGAGAATTTGTCGTCTGCATTGCACAGTCAGGAAATTTAGATATCTCAGTCGAAGTGAAGTGCTACCTCAATATTCGCGAGAAAAATAATTTATCTTCATGCATCGACTTGCAAATGGCAAATGTAGCTAAAATGTGTATATTATTTTTCATTTACTGTACACAAAACTTACATGACTGCGATTCGATAATTTATATTTAGTGTTTCGCATACTGTAAAGCTAAAATAATGTATAATAAAAATGTTAAAAAATACGTCGATTTTGTTTATAAAACGGTATTGTAACAATTTTGTTTGAAAACAAAAGAAACATTAAAAATTACTACATCGCTTTCATGCAAAAATGTGCAACGAATATAAATTATGTTATAGATACCAATAGGCCTACAGTATTTCATTTACACCATGGCTATGTTCCTCTAAAATATTATCAATATTCAAAATAAATTTTCCGTCATGTGGCATTCTAACCTCTATTTACGGCCGACACGATTGATTTACAGTTTGGGAAAATCTTAAGAGTTAGTGGGCCGTAGCTTTATTTACGTTTGAGGCACGGAAACGGGGAAGGCGATAAGGCGAATATAACGCGTCCGTCAAACACCTCATCGCCTCTAGGCGCGGAGAACTAAACTAGCGTACAGTGTTTACGTAGTAACTGTCTTTCAACGGACGTCAAGCGATGACCCTGCAATTTTATTTGTGGAAAGTATGTGGTAAAGTCCAATGCAGGTTTCTATGATTTAGTTTTACGATTACTGTTAATATATTCTCGACTACAGCAACGTGAAAGAGTCATTTTTAGCACTTTTGAGGAGCTTGATAATCACGTTTTTAATTATCAGACTGCATTTTTCAAATCATAGGGACTTAATTTGAAGTGTGTTTTCTTTTCGTAGATAAACACATTAGAAACATTTTTAGTAACTATACATGAAAAACGACTATATGTACCACGCTACAGCAGGTCTCACGCGCCGGGTCCACTGACTATTAAGGAAGGTCTGAGGACACGTTAAGAAATTCTCAGTTTTTCCTTAGATCACACTCACTTTTCGCTTCTGCAATGAAAGTTTCTCACAGTTCACTCAGAAGGGCCTTAGAATTTTCTCAATATGACTGTGCAATCGGCCCCTAGATGCCAAACGTTGACTAAAATATCTTTAAATCAGTATCCTCTCTCCCGTCAAGACTCTGGGTTTGGCGTACTTGCGCTTCAAATGTGTTCCAGCGAGTTGCGATTACTATTCCTTCATGACGAAACTGCTCAGTGTTGTTTCTATTGTGGTACTTTGAAAATTTTCGGTCGTAAAACAAAACTAGGCATAGAAAACCGATAAATTAACACGCCGAAAAACTGACTTTTTCTTAGCTCTAAGTTTGCACACTTAATAAATAGTTAAAAGCAGAGACCAATTTTTATTTAGTTTATAATTTTATTAATTAATGCGTAGAGACATGCACACTTCGCGTTATAATTTTGTAGCGGACTAAACTTCACTTTCCTATACATAACAGAGCATAATCTGCGATTCAATTGCCCACTGATTTTTATGTGTTGTCATTTACGTGTGTTACGTCTTTACAGAGATAAGCCTCTCTACCGTGTAAGCATTCTTCGCGGCAAGTCACGACAATATCGGCCAGTGGTTGACGCCGAATGAGCCTATAGTCACTTGGAGTCTAGTCAGCTGTCAGAAAATAACGCGAATTTTGCATGTATCTATTAATGAGTAAGATTTTGTGAACTGGTGATTTGAAATGCAACCTTTTAACATTGGAAAGATAAATATTATTAAATAAAATGATACGATATAACTTTATTTCCAAGGATCGCCATTATATTGCAAAAAATAAATTGAGAAGTGAACAAAAAAAATTAGAAACATGTTATACTCGAGTGAGTTTTGTGAACGGCTCTGCGATACTGAGTGGAAGAAAACGCCACCGTAGAATGGTCTTCGTTGCCAGCAGACAGGCGAGGTTTGGTAACTCGGTCCTGATTTTTTTTCCTACCTTGCCCACGCATTCAAGTCTCCGCAGACCAACCAGACCAGAGCAACGCGTGGGCATCTCCCCACTATGGACGTCCCAGGAGTGTAGGAGGCAGGCGGAGGACGTCCTGCAAGGTAAGTTGGCAGTCTGTGTGAACGTATATTGAGTGTTTGAGGCCTAGAAGTGCGGGAATGGTACAGGCTGTTCACAATAAACTGAGCACTGCATTAAGTTTTCTTTCAGCCGTTTTGCAGCCATCTTTACTATTTGTAATTTGAAAACTTCCACGTAACTAAAAACTAATGTAAGCGTTTCAAAACTCTCAAAAGTGAACATCTATTGGCCCAGTGAAACATATTCCTAATTAATTACAATTTTGCTGAGTGCTCAGCCTATAGTGAACAGCCTATAAGGACGATACTGCATACACATCAAGCCTCCCCCTAGCCACTAAGCACATGTTACTGAACTGGCCTACAGTCTTCTCGCCGACAACTAGCCTCTATGATACATTCATTGCTGGCCCTATAATTATATGACGTAACATTGATCATATGTGCGTGTTAAACCCGCCCATAACTTTGAAAAGCTTCTACGCCAATATTTTCATACCTTAAGAGTGAGAGCGCGTAGCAGATAAATTAACGCTGAAAACATCAATTGATTTCTACGTTTTTTTCCGAAGCCAATGTGGATAAAACACTCAATGACAATCCTAGATATTGGTATTTACCAACTTTAGGAGTAAATATTTATCCAGAATTACTAATTCGTTACGCGTGATCTCTTGCACCGCAGTTAAATGTACGAGGTTCTGGCGTCAGAGATTGTGCCTCAGAAGTTCGTAACAATGGAAACAATTTTGATTAAAACGTCGGCCAAAACTATTGTCTACGATTGCTATTGCTTAATTTTCGCAAATTGGCTTCAAGAAACCTACAGTTATAGATTAATACTTTTAGCGTTGAATTATGTATCACGCCCTCTTAAGGCCACGATTCTTTATTTATGCTATTTAAGTAAGTTTAATTTTTTAAATCCTGAAAAAAAAGCAGATATCGCAAAACCGTTACGTAGAAACGTTGGAACTTGTTTGTGGTATGTAGCCTAATTTTTTTCAATACATATGTTTATATAATTTTCGCTAATTACTGACTTTAAGAATATTTAGTTAAGTCGATAATTAACGAAAATGATAGAAACTTTTTTTTTAATTAGACTACATAGAACAAAAATTCCCAACATTTCTATGTAACGGTTTTGTGATATCTGCTTCCTTTCTAGATTTAAAAAAACAAAACTCACAAAAATAGGAACTCGTGGCCATAATACCATCACAAAATCCCACTGTTTCGTAATTTTTGCCAGTGTAAAAATACTCTGTAAGAGATGTTTGGAGGATCTATAACAGGTATACACGCATGTAAGGCAACGTTCTTTGAATTGTATTCCTCAGCGAACATAACTTACAAACACTGAGCACTTTGCGAATACTATTGTAACGACCGAAGTTCTGCACGTCGCTCGGAATCCTGGGTAGGTGGCCACCTTAACCGCCGCATTCTTAAAATGATATTTTTAAAAAAAAATATTTATTCGTTTATAATTTGTTCTTCGTTTTTCTGTAACAAAACAAAATGTACTACAAATATATCAAAACTAAGCGTATTACAAAGGTTGGTGCTAACTTGTATACCTACACATTGACCGAAAAAGCTCAATTGTAAAACTGTGATTACATCAGTTAAATGTTCTCTATTTGTATTCTAGTTTCCGGCTAAATACAGCCTCAGACTTAGGCATTGTCATATACAATCGTACTTATAGAATTGGAAATAGTCGATAATAGCGTATTGCAAAAATCAGAAAATAATTTTGCGTATTTATTAATTTGGTTAATTTTCTATCCAGGCAGAGCTGTTGACATCCAGGGTAAAACTTGTGTACACATTCCTGCTGTCCACTTCTGGCGAATGCGGGGATGATTTCTTGAAGTAGGCCATGGCCAATTCCTCTCCCAGGTTTTGTCCTTTTGTAATTAAGAAATGTGTACCAGTTTCTAATGACCATGCTATCATTGAGACGTTAGTTCACTTAACATAACTACTTACACAAATGTTGCTGCGGTGGTAAAGATTTTTGTTTAAATATGAACTCTTGCAAAGTAACTTTCCTGCAGAGAAACTTTTTGTTTTAAGTGTACAGTAACGGTAAAAAAATTGTGTTGCCTTTAAAAAATTGTATTGTTACAATTAGAGCAAAGTTAGATTTTTTTTAAGATAAGCTTTGTGGTGAAGAATAGGTTTGTTTGCTACAAAACACTTACCAGAAAATGCTTTTGAAAAAAAAAAATAATAACACAAAATAAATGCGTTTAGTATGTTTGTTGCAAAGTAAGTTATTTCTACGATAAGTTAAATAAACGAGTTCAAAACAACGTATGCTTTAGCGGTAAATAAAATGTTTGTATTGTGAGGGCATAGTACAGTAAGCATTTTCCCTTCATAACTAATAAAATAATTAGTTTGCAGTAATTAAATGTTGCATTTAAAAAAGTTAAGTATCGTGACACTATTCTTATTTTAAAAAGATTTCATTGAGAACAATTTAATTTCGTGTGTACCTAGTATGATTATTGACATTAAAACAAAATCGTAATTGCATCAACTTCAATAACAATATTTGACATATTCGGTTTCATACTTAACACTAAATTTTAAATAGTTTCATTTTTTTTCCAAAACTGTAAATTAACCAAATATAACATATTTTTAAATCGTAAATTTCAGTGTTTCCATTCGTATGGATAGTGTAGTGGTATAGTGGTGCCCGGCTCGACCTAAACAATTCTTCGAAAAAGGCCACAGGGGTGAAGCAACAACCTCTGCACGGCAGTAGTACCAACATTAACGCCCTGAAGAAATTATTGTGGCAGTTTAGTAATAATAATAATTTGTTTTGTACGCTTGATATTGCTTGCGGGATGGTTTAAATGAACTCATCCGAACTGGTTAGGCTCAAGTCAAACTAGATGGCCTTGCTGGTACTCAGATTCATGTCGCAAATATTTTCGTTATAAATTGTAGGCGGGATTTTTTTGGTAAGTTATCGTAGTCCGTATCTAGTGTAGCCACGCTGCTACTTGGGTCGGCCATGCCCAGCACTACTGTGCGTAGGCGTATGGCACAGAACACAACTGGGCAGAACCAGAGATGAGAGGAGAATACAGATTGAGCATTAGCTGTACTAAGGGGTCAAGCAGAATTTGTTTATTCACGTAGCAATATGGCGGTGTGCTATCAGCTGATACTGTACGTATATTGAGAAATGAGGTTATGGTTGGACAACCAACAGCCAAATTATACACGTTGCTATGGCAACCAACAACTTTTTTCACGTATACAAACGAGCTGTAGTAGGGTAGGTTTCTCAGTCACGTGACTGGGTTTGCGGGAACAAAAATTACTAAAGCTTACATATTTGTACATGTCAAATATTTTACGCGTTATTTTATTTGTATTACATATAATATTAGTTTCGTACTTATTTATTCGGTAGTTTGAAAGAAAACAGTGCATTCAGTTTCACTTCGTTGAGTTTTGGTTATGCGTACTGTTCACTTTTTTTCCGCGCTAAATTGTGAATTTCGTCTGCCGACTAGCTCGAGACTAGCGTAAGTGAGCTGATACAGAAGCTTTCAGTTGAACATTTTCATCACGGTAAGCCTAAACTTCACTTGCGTTATGTTTTGCACAACTTAGATTCTGTCCTACCTTCGTGAGCTTTTGTAAATGCCTAATACGGCGAATGTTCTTCTTCCCCTTCCGTCTCAAGACCTCTCACTTCTCGCCATAGAACATACGACATGCTCCAGCTGTAAGTTTCTGTAATCTCTGGACAGAACTGACAGTTGGAGCGAGCCGATGACTCAGAGCAAGAGGCAGGTTTCCTTAGCGGATATTTTCAAGGAGATATGCGCTACTGGCGAGGTGACGGGTCCGAGACGCCACAGGGTCCCAGCACAACCTCCCCCTTCCCCTTTTCCAACATATTCAACACTACCCACCCTTATAATATACTGCTTCACCCTTGCTACAAACGAGCTGTGCCGCCGAACTGGCACACAGCTTCGACATGAAGAAGCATATTCGTAAAGGGGAAATTTTCTTATAATCGTGTTTTTAATTAAATTTCACTATAACATATATTCTATATTAATTATGTTAAAAGAAAGTTAACTAGTAGATAATCTTTACTGTTCTGGTCTGTGTAGTCGTAGTTGGATATTAACTAATTATTTACTGATTTCAATTTTATATTATTAAGTATAGATAACTGTCAGCTCACTTATAGTTAAAAATATCTGTTAAGTAATTCTTTATGTCGCTACTGGCTCTGAATTTCAAAATTAAGCTATAAAAATTAATTAAACTAAGCAAATATAAAATCAATAAATCTAGGAAATTTTCTCTTTAAGGGCGCTGGACCCGTAAAATTTAATTTTTTTTTTTATATTTGTGCCAAGCACTGTTCAACTTTTGCACATCATATAACACGTCATTTCACAAACTAAAAAAAATTAGGCCCCATAGTTTTTTCATAATCACTCATCAAAGTCACAAATTGGCCATTGCGGTGTAGCCAAAATAAAAAAAAAAGTAATTAACTAATAAATTAAAAATTACAGTAACTGATAATCAGTGTATCAATGCATTTTATGGCATGGTTGGCAAAAGTTAGTTTTGAAAATTTCAGTAGTAGCCAAAAGTCAAAGTTATACAAAAATTTACTCATTTTCATCAATTTGTTTAAAATACAAAAACGTATCGCTTTGTGTTCGCAAAAGTGTCTTGAAGTAGCTCACATAATTAAGAATATATATGAATTATCTTGTTTCTGCAAGTTAATTATTTTTTATTATTTTGGCTGCACTGCAACTGCCATTTTGCGACTTTGATAGGTGATTATGCTAAAACTATGGGACATATTTTTTATTTTATTTCGGGAAATGACATGTCATCTGATGTGTAAAAGTTGACCAATATTTGGCACAAATATTAAATTTTGATTTTTACGGGTCCAACGTCCTTAAACAACTCAACGTATGCAATGTCTACTTCTAAAGCCACGTCCTGTAGTTTTACAGTAATTTTATTTATTTATTTTTTTTTTAAGGTAACAATTTACACTTGCTTCTCTGGGTTCAGGACTGAGTGTTGTGTTGTCCCCTCATATACATACTGCGTAAGACAATGGCAAACCGCTGTAGCATCACCTTGCCTATTCGACCTCGGGAGACGTCGTGATTTTCATATAAATGTCATTTTTCTTCAAATATCTATACCAATTTTTCATCTTTTATATTGCTTGTTTATGTATGAAGTCCATGTTTCCCTTGTGTCTGCTTTGTATGTTGTAAATATTGTTATTTTTGTAAATTTTGTGACATGCTCCATATCCCTATTTTTTTTTTTTTTACATGTAGAGGGATTGCCGGAGTAAATTTATAAATAAAATAAAATCGACTTGGAATGTCACAAACATTAAAATGTTCTGATCCTTAACTGGGTTTAAAACCTGTGACCCTTGAATTTCTGAGCACATAGCTGTCTATAGGACCATAGTGACACACACGAGTAAAGGAACAAGATTCAATTCTAAGAGTATGAAATTTGTTTTTTAAATGCATAGGTGTGTGAATTTTCTAACAGCACTTAGGCCTCCCTAGTTGATCGATAAATCATAGACATAGTTTCGAATAACCAATGTTGCAGAATTTTTAACTGCAAAATTCATAACTGTTACAGTTTTTCTTACATTGGCTACACAAAATCTGAAATTGTGACTTTGCCAGCTAATTACTAGAGACCCAGTTATTTCGCGGGTTCCACGGCCAGCAGGCTAGGCTGCACAGTCCTGTGTACACTATGTCCTCAGCTAATTGTTCATTGTCTGCTGCGGACAGTTGTCCATGTGACAAGGTAGAGCGGAAGTCATTGAGTGTTTTCATACGTGCTTGATATTGGTCCAGAATTCTTGAGGACTAGTTTAACAAGTAGCGAACAAATCGCTCAAGTAACTCACGTGTGAAAGAGTTTTAAATGTAACTTCTCAAATGAATTCGTGGAATTTCCGTATCTCCACTAATTATCCAACAAATATAAAAACAAGAAAATATTATTCTTTGAAAAATTTGTGCACCTCATACCGTTTAAAAAGTGACCAGAATTCCACCAAAAATATAAAATAACGAGTTGGAATATACCCAAAACCTGTAAAGATGCTCGCTGCGTCTTTGTGATAACGACAGCCAGACAGATAGTTACGTGTTATTGTTTTAAATGCTGTAATTACTAGAGACGACCGTTTTTCGCGGAAATAAATTTTCACGTTGTAGTTTTCAACAACTTTCGTAACAAGCCGTATCACTTATTTGGTTATTTGCTGCATGGCATTGTTAGAGGGTGCGTGTTAGTTAAGGTGGTTGTCAGACAATTTTATCGTGTTTCGGTTTTTTAGTCATTAAATTTATTCATATTGTATCATCAAAATTTTCTTTTCGACAAGCATAGGATATATTCTTGGTAAACTGATTGACATAAATGATAATGAAATCTTCCCTAATTTTGTCATGCAGAATCATCATAAGAGAATTCTTCAAGTTATCCTGAAATTATCTTGCTATGATTCTGCTTGACAAACTAATGAAATATTCCATTATCATTTATGTCAAGCAGTTTATCAAGAACTAGCTGGCCATGCGAACTCTGTTCCGCCTTAGAGGCAATAAGTAAGCAGATTTTGGATTAAGTATTTTAACGATTCTTTATTTTTCATGTATTTTGGTGCATAGGTTGCACTCTTCATTTGTTTTATTATCAGGTGCAAAAACAAACAACGCAGATGGTCTTCCTACCCGTGAACATGCTTTGTCGGGAAAGATTCGATCGTCTTGGTCGCGGCATTGTCAATGATGATTCAAAGAGAATACAAATTACTTATTATTACTGATTATTGATTTCTGACAAAATTTATAACTATCAAATTTTCAATCATACTTATCCATTGACAAAGTTACGTTTATCTGTAATTTGCGTTTTGTTATTCCATGTCATACGCGTTTTTGTTATACCACATTTCATAGTGACTTGTATTCTCTTTGACGTCACACGGGGACGCGGTCGAACGGGACAAAAAGTATCCTATGTCCTTCTCCTGGTTCTAAGCTACCTCCCCACCAATTTTCAGCCAAATAAGTTCAGTCGTTCTTGAGTTAAAAATAGTGTAACTAACACGACTTTCTTATATATATAGGTATACCCTATGCTTTATCGGGAAAAAATATGATAATACAATTTCAATAAATTTTAAGGCTCAAAAATTTAAAATACTAAAAAAAATTGTCTAACAACCCCTTTAACAACACCAATCACAACGTGATTACTACGACACCAAACATCTGTGATTGGCAGGTAGAACCACTAGGCGTGTTAAGAGTTGTCATTGAAGTGGGTGCGAATTTAACAAGCTGTCATGGTATTTGTTTTGCGAAAATTAGCCCTTGAAATAAGTATGTGTGGAAACTCGGTGCCCAATGCCAATGTTAACTCTAAATCTAAGTTTTAATTTTCTTTTACTCGAATACACCCTCATTTATAGAGACCTGAAAAAGTCGCTTTTCTTTTAGGGACAAGCAGTAATTCCAGCTACTATAAGTTCGTATTGATTCCGCAAATGGTACACTGAAAAAAATACTTATTAGTCACTGCAAAATATTTTGTTAAAATGAACCTCACCAAATTTTTTTGCTGTGGTAACAAATTTTTTTTTGTAGACACTGCAAAACTTTATTGGGGACAGCAAAAATTTTTTGTGGTCACTACAAAAAAATTTGGTAAGGTCCATTTTAACAAAATATTTTGCAGTGACTAATAAGTATTTCTTTCAGTGTAGGGCCACGATTTTGTCGCGAAAATATTTTTGCCCCACTTTGTTTCAGTGACTCACGTGCACATCGGCAGTTCTGTTTCAAGGTTATTGGCAGCGTGTCTATGTTCAGACACGTTTCTCATTTGACTGCACCAATCAGAATAAGATTATTGTGAGTCTGCGCGTCTGTAATTTGCCAAGGCCAGTGAGAGTAAAATCATCCAACCACAGACGATGTAGCAGAGCTGCAGGTGTGCACATGATGCATCGAAACCAAATGTTGCAAAAATATTTTCGCCATAAAATCGCGGCTCTACGAATTGGCAGTCGACTCTTATGACAGTTCCCGGAAGTCGCTGTGCCAACAACAAAGACGTAACTATACTAAGCCCCATATTACTGTGTTAACGAACAGCTAACGAACCGTTATTGCTTGCTTGAGTACACATATAGTCTTGCAGACTAGCCTACATGTTAGTGAACGCGAGAATTTTTCCCGTCTCTACTTACTTACTATTGGAAATAAATTATTTCCGACGCGCACAGAGAATTTACAAGTTAAAAACATATCAAATGTGCATGTAATGGTGCATAATTTATTGATATAGTTTAAAAGTTGGTGTAAATTGTATTCTTAAAAACGAAATCCGAATTGCATAAAAATATTTATGAACTAATTTAAGAGTAGTGCTGCGCAACGTCAAAGCATTATTTAAAAGCATACTGTGATTGGTTAGCGAACAATAATTAGTGGAGGCTGGAAGCATAGTTAGTATCGCTTGACACCAAGATGTTGGAAGCAACATACAAAAGTCTTATACACTCATATTTGAAAAAAAAAATTATATAACTAAATGTGGTCACAGTTGTGTCGTACAAGGCCAGAAGAACAAGGCATGACCACGTATTCTGAGACCTACTTGCATGGTCACACCTCATTGTTTGTTCTGCGGGCGTTGTTGAACACACCTTTGAACACTATTAAACGACACAAAATTAATTTTGCAAACAAGTGAACCAGGGATTTATAAACTGATTTCCTGCCATACGCATGGTATTTATTAACTAATGTTGAGTCGTAGAAAAAAAACAGTAATCGTAGTTGCTGTTTCCAACAAATATGTAGCATACTTACATATTTGGAAAGGAATGTAGTTGGTCAAATGAATGACGCCCCTGCACAAAGACAAGCTGCCAACATCCACAAAGCAGAACTGCAGATGTGTACGTAACGCATTGAAACAAACTGGTAGAAAACCAATTTCCCGAAATTCAAGGGTCGCTGGATATGAATATTTCTGTGTCTAGCCGCTGAGTCTGTGCCGCACGTTCGACTAACATCGGAAATGTTCGTGTTGCTCATCCTCCCCTCCTTACTCCGTCATTTGTGATAGTTTTGATTGGTTTAGGTAAGGTAAATGGGCTGTCTCGTCGACAGCGAGGTCGTTGCGGGTATTGGGAATTGAAGGTCGATTTTATTAGTTTCGGGCACTACAATAACGGTTTCAACTTTTTTTTTTTTTTTAACAATGTTAATTTTTTACGCCTAAACGACAGCAGATATAAAAATCTGTTCGGAAGTTTTATTTAAAATTGTCATCTTCATGTTGTCTGATTTTTTTAAGGCAGTAAATAGGCCTACTATGGTTTTAGCTACTAATCTAATTAACGAAATTCTTGTTAATTTATTTTTTAGTCGAAATAGTAAAATTTATCGTTTTTTTTTAAAAAAAGCTATCACGGTAAAAATTATTTTTAACGAAACTACCAAACAAATTTTTGATATCTGCTCTCGTTTAAGAGCAACAAAATAATTACGGCAATTAATGCGTGGTGTTCCAGATTCTTGCGACATGGTGCGCTAGTGTCGCGCATGCGCAGATGATCGCCGAATGTGCGGCAGGGTGTCGAGCTGCCTCTAAGACAAGACTCGAGTGATCTGAATGGCTCGAGAAGACACGTGGGCGGCCCGCGGGGCATGTAGGGGAAGGCGGAGAAGTGGAGGCGCGATGTAAACTTGTTGCGGCTGGTGTACGAGCAGGACGACGACGGGAACCTGCCCGGCAAGAGGTCCCGCCTCAGTATCGCAGCAGCATGTGCGCGGCGCGTCTCGTCGTACGCACACTTCACTTACACGCACAGTAGACACGGCCGAGTGTGTCAGGTGCCACGCGGACGTCCTTCTCCCTACCTTCCCCTCCTCCAGAGGCGCCGTCAGTGTCCGGAGATTGAGGCTCTGCTACGACGACGTGGGTCTCGCCGGCCAAAACACGTCCAGCCGCGGTCGCGACCACATCGCGTCTTCCCCTACCCTAAACTTCGGGGTTATTTGTTATTTGTGGACTAACCCGGGGTGTCGTTTTCGTTCCCCTCGCGTCGGCCCCTCGAGTGTCCACCGCTTGTTCCGGCCGCTGAAGACGGAAGTCACGCCCCTGTTTAGGATTTTTCCCGCCGACCATTGTCTCAACTTCCAGGTGAGGCAACAACTTTTCATTTATCTACAGCTAGGGACAGAGCTTTTTGAATGTCTTGATGTAGGTTTTGTTCATTCCCTTTATCGTCCAACGCTTGCTTTTGACGTCGTTCTCCCTCAAGAGTGCTTAAGTGAAATAAAATCATGATTTTATATTTTTATTAAATATTGTTAGTTTTGTAGTCGATACTTGAGTATTGTTTCCTCTTACAAAACAATTTTTATCTCGCATAGTTTTCTCATAACAGTGCGTAAAAGCCAAAATTTGCATGTTATTCTGCCATGAAAATAATGAAAACGTAAGTTAAATTATTCACAGCGAAATAAGATGTCACGTTCTATACCATAATAATAATAATAATAATAATAATAATAATAATAATAATAATAATAATAATAATAATAATCTCCCAGTGAAGTATTTTTGTATTCTAAAAATGGCTGCGCTTACAAATTATATCCTGTTTCTTTGCGATTTTTTAAAATTCAAAATGTTACTTTCTAGGTCTCTAAACGGTTTATTACTTAGCTCTTGGAATGTTAGTTAACCTATAATTATTTTATTTAGGTACGCCAGTGGATTTTCTTTATTTGCATAACATACAGCGTAACGTGCGAATTTTGACTTTGACGCACAGTCATGAGAAAACTACGCGAGATATAATTGTTTAATAAGTGGAAACTGTACTCGTAAATATCGTCTACAGAACAAACACTATTTGATACAAATATGGAATTAGGATTACATCGCAAGGATTACAACCCTTCTTCCTTTTAGCCATAAATAAACAGTAAATAATAGAATTTTAGATAAGAAAACTACTAAAAGATCAGGTTTTGCTCCTTAAAATCTAAAATCATCCGACGAGGACCATGAGGCCCCCTGCCGCTTCTTAAAGGAAGAGTCTATGAGCGCTATTCCAGGTTGGAACAACCCCTAACCGTTTCCGTTACCCAAATCTTAGTTACGATTCGTTCCCTTTGGACGCTTATGAAAATTCACGAGGATAGGGTAGGTCAGCCAAAATTTCAAGTCAGGTGCTCGAAATTTAACCCGTGAGAAATTCACCCTTGTTAGACATTTCAAGTGATGGTCCCTCGATCAGCTGCTAGAACTAGTATTAAATTTAAATACAATAACGTTGTTATGCGCCCTTTCTCCACTTGTGTTTTCAGGCTATAACGCTTTACAACCTCTGATGTTATATTTATGAATTACTCTTAAAGTATTCCTTTATATTAAAACAAAGTTATTTCTTTTTTTTTTTTATGGCGCTCGCTTAGCGTCGGAAAATACTAGGCTTTCGGAAGCGTGGCTGTACGTCCTTAGTACCGACAAATTATTTTCCAAGCAACCTCGGACTATCACGTGGTTCCTCCTTTACAACGTATAAAGACACCAGGGAGCTGTAGTTAACAAAATATTAATAGTGTAGGAAATATGTAGAGTTTTTTTTTTGCGTTCCCGCCGTCTAACATTTTTGAACAGCATTGCAGACGTTTTTTTTTTTAATCCTGATAATAGACAAAACTTAGTCACGTGACTGACATAGCCTACCTACTCCAGTGAATGAAATTTAATAAGCGCCTATAGACTACGGCAGACAATTGCAAGGAGGGCCGTGGTTGGCACAGTGGATACAGCACTTGCCTCCCACCAAGCCGATCCGGGTCGGTCTCCGGATTTTCGCATGTGTGAATCGTGCCGAACGGTGCCGCTCGTCGGTGGGTTTTCTCGTGGATCTCCCGTTTCTCCCGCCCCATCATTCTGGCGCCGCTCCGTACTCACCTCATATTAGCCCTCACCAGCGCCAAAGACCTAGATGTTAAGTGCTGACCAAAATCCCTTCAGTCACTCTTCCATCGCAAGAATTCTTTTAAAGCATTATAAATTGTGTTGGCAAGTGGTTTCCAAGGATATGCCTTCTAATCATGGTGTAATTATTTAACAGTGATGGCATGTATCAATGGTGTGTGCCCTGAGAGACGAGAGTAATACGTGCTTGCTACCGGTCGGAGAACAGCCGAAACCAACCGAGCTAGTTATCATACGTGTTTCTCGATTCACTCGGTCCATTCACCGCGATCATCAGTCACCCGTCGACAAGAGTATAGTCGCTGCCACTCAACAACGAGCCATCCGCCCACATTCACCTTCCTTGACCCGTGCATACAGGATGTTTCAGGGCTGCGGGTGTTGATTTTGTGTGGTGGTAGCTAGGGTCCTGCACATTTCGCGTAATTTTCTGGCAGTAAACTATGACTGCAAGCTGGCCTTAAACCCAGTTTACACCGAAAAAATAACAGTTACAATGTTAGTTACAAAATTTTTATCAACAAATGCTAAGCTATGGTACACTGTTTTATAGCATTATTAACATTGCTGACAATACCAATGTTACTAACAAAGTTGTAGGAATGATGAGCGAAAGTTGATATCAATGTTTATGGCAAATGTGCCTACAATACAGCTGATAACATTTCTAGTAACATCTGTTACCAGCATCCGTTGATCTAGACCGCCCTAGAATGGGTCGGGGAAATAATGTTATCAACAGTTTGGTGACGAAGTTATTAACATGTTTCTCAAATTCATAACTTTTGCTGCTAGCAAATGTTTTCAACAAAATGTCGGTAACAAATGTTAATAACATTTTTTTTTATAAATATTAACAAAGTTAATAACAGAATTTTGGCATCAATGTTGATAACACGAGTTCAACAATTTGCAAGCACTTTTACAACATTGTGAAAAACTTTGTTGAAAACTCGTGTCGCTAGTAATGTTATCGTTGGTGTAAACTAGGCTTTACACGCCGTGCCCTCAGCGGACAGCGCTGCAGGTAAACAAATAAATATTCCCAAGCAGGGTGGCCAATATTTTGTATAGCATCTCTCAGCCTACAACACAAAGTGGTTAGTAGCCCATGTTCGTATATTGCAGTGAAGTCTAGCCTGTTTCCAAATAATAACGATAATTTTGCACATCTCTGACTATAGTTAATTAAAATGTCTAAAAGTGTGTCTTTAATTCATCCTATCCTGTAACATAGTGGGTATAATGCTACCATGAAAATCTACTTTACAAGGAAATCTCTTCTGACAAAACACCCAATAATCATTGTTGATGCACTGTTCATAGCAACGTTGCTTAGCATTATTTGGACAAAGTTACGCAGAAAGGAACCAACTGGTAGATTACTGGAACCGAGACAGTAGAGGTTAATGTATTTCTGTGAGTGTGTATATAAAATCCGTAATAACCGACTTTTCTTGGTTCTTATTATTTTGGTTATTTATTTTTCCAAATAACGGTATATTTGTTATTTTTCTGGGGTACATTTCAAGGCCTCTTTCTACTTGGTGTGATTATCTCCGTACAATAAGTTCTTTATTTTATGTTTTAAAATATGTAATATTTAAGTCGGTTTGCCGGATAACGTTACTCCCAACTTATCAATTTTAAGGACATGTTGAAAACACACTTTATAAAAAACTTAATTTTACAACTAATTATTGCTTAATTAAAGGCATCCCGTATATTCCAGCTCGTTTTTTATGATAATGTGAAACACCAAGGAGAAAATTTTTCCCGAATTAAGTTGTTTTTGTTACATATTGTTTGTATAGTCATAGTTTTGACGTGTTTGTGATAGCAAATACAAGAAAACATAAACATCGTCGAGATATTTTAAAAAATTTCTGCGTTCTTGGCTATTCGAAGACGTATTCAATATTTCTCCACGAAAAAAACATGTTTGCCTTCATATGAGTCACAAAATTCTTTAAAAATGTGACAAAATATCCATGTATTTAATTGTACTAAATTTTCGGTTTCTAAATTTATTGAATATATTTTTCTACTTTGGAAATTGGAAATTAGTATTTTGTGTTCACCAAAGTTTTAGTTCGATAGGTCGTTTAGTTTTTCTTATAATGCCTACACAAAAACCTTACCTAAACTTGAGCCTTATGACTAGGGACAAGAAAATTTCGAAAATTCAATGACTTACATGTTATAATTAAATGCCATATGCGTACACAAGCCCTGTCTATTCGTTCATTGTCCGTTGTTCCACTGAGTAGCAGCTAGTGGACAAATGGTCGGGACTTATTCTAGCATGCAGGTTCTTGAATTAGCGAAATGTTCCTGTCGCTACTTATGAAAGCTTATTATAAAATAAATGCAATCAAAATGTTTTACTTTGTGAAAATAGTACCGCTTTAGGTGTTTAGTCATTATTTAAAAGAAATCTACACACAATGCGCCTCTATAACGAACTATACGGTGGTAAATTTTGAGCTAAATAACTGCAATAGCGAATTTCGTTTTGTATGGAGTGGAAACAGAACACCTTTTTTTTATCTCGTCTTAATGTACCTATACCCTGCGGAAATACTCGATGCCAAATTACGAAGCTCACTTGGTTGAAAATAAATTCTTGGTGACATGCCGTGCTGCACAACATAATGTAGCAGAGTCATAAGTAGGGACTCCAAGTTTTAACGAAAAGATTTTTGCACCAGGTTGTTTCAATTTGTTACGTGCAAATATGATGTTCTGCTTCATTGTCACTTGTCATTTTTTAAGGTGCAAAATGGCGCTATTTAAGGTGTTAATATACCACTTTAAAAATTTTTAATATTTTAAGGACACGTGAAAGGTAAAAAAGGGGTGCCCTCCCCCCCCCCCCCCC
>PNEQ01000268.1:0-30592 GCA_003012365.1 Medauroidea extradentata
TTCCCGAAAATGTTAGGTCGTTGAGGAAAACGGGAGAAGGAATGCAAAACCCAGTAGAAAAATGCTAGAGAAAATGTAAGGATTACCCGAGAGTGCCTGGAAGTAAGTTAAATTGAGCCAGAATAGTGAAAGAGACGTACAGAAATTTTATGACCCCGTCAGCTAAAAGTAAATTTTATTAAACTAATTTAAATCAGTCCTGAAGGGCCCCAAACTTGAGAACGTAGGTACCACGTATTTTTCTATAGCGGGTCTCGAACCCGGTGAGTCGCGAAGTGTGTAAGTGTGGCCAGCTGGGAAGGAGTAACGTACGGCCTGATGACAGCAAAGTCCGGCAGGGAGAAAGAGAATAAGAGAGAACTTCCGAGTATGAAACGATGAGAGCGGCCTTGACTGAGAGTGTATGTACCGGAATCACGTGTCCTTGAGGCATGGAAATAAGTGTCCCTCCCTATTAGAGCCTTTGAAATTATATAAATGTAGAGAACTAACTATTAGAGGCCTGAATTTCAGTATACAGTGTGATTTTTTGTGTATTTTTGTGTTGTTTTTGTAGTAAACATAATGTATCGGCCGGAAACTAATTTATTTTTCTTTAGGAGTGTTGCAGGAGAACAGTTGTGGTTATGAGGAAGTGTGTGGTAATGCCATGTGTGCGTCAGTGGGTGACGTCACGTTCAGCTGAGTAGCGCGCTCTGAGTCGATGTCCAGCCCTGTAGATCTACGACCTTCAGACCGCGACACCTTGTCTGCAGCTGCTCCGGACCTATGACAAGGTTGTGTCGAGAAATAATTATGACTGACCTACACGTACAGAATCTGATTTTGAGCAGGAGTAATTTCTTTTTCTCTTCCGATTTTGGGAGAGTGGTGGAGTCGAAAAAAGAGATCATAACGTGGAAAAGACACTTGTAATTGTTTGTTTTTAAACCGATTAGTACGTCTGTAGCTACTGACTTGAGAAAAAGTCGGAAATGTTGTAGAGTTTGTAGAATATTGTTTTGCTGAAAAAACAAATTGGTTAGTCTGTAACTGCTTTTGTTTAGATAACAGAGTTTAACATTAATGTATAGGGTGAATGGAGTAGCGTATTTGAAATACTGGTTTTATTGTAGAGATATTTTAAAGGGAAAGTTGAATGTTATTAATTGGTAGTTAGCACAAAGTTGAAGTTCTTGTAGAGGTTTAACTGCGATGTAAATTGTGAAAGAACAAATAAGTTTAATTGAAAGTTCACTTTTGTTTTGTTTATGACAAATTGGTATGATGCCATAGAAAAGAAAATAATAACATAAAAATATCAGAGGAAAGGTTTAGCTAATATTAAAATTTAATGATTATTTTAAGGATAAATGAGAGGAATTATTTAGTTTGTGCCCTTAGATAAGGTTAGGATTGGTAGGGTTACTGACGAAAGTGGAAACGTCCCATCTATTGCTTATTCTTTTCCTTCCATGTTTGTTGTCTTTGCCTGACCTTCGAAGAGATGTGGCGTGGAAGACGACGTCCTTAAAAATTCTCAGGGAAGATATCGCACAGGCATGGCCTGGAAATGAACTGTTATGCCGTGGACTCCTGAATGCCGGACTTAATTAACTATTGGGGCGTATTAAGAAGAAAACAATGCGCTGACGTAGATGACAGTTTGGCTAGTTCAAGAAGCGACCTAGTTTTGACGCCCTGGTGAAGAGACGTGACGAGTTGATGTGTCCTGGTTGATGGCATGTTGTGCTGTCTCCGTAAGGAGCGAAGAGGTCCTCCAGGCAGTGACGCCTGGATTCGTGACTCGACGAGGGGGCTCGAGGTGATAGTTGTACCGTATAACGCAGGGTACTGGCCTCTCACCCCGGCTGGTTCTCCAGGTAGGAGATCTGGAAGGTTTCTACAGAGGTTCTCGCTGAGGAAGAAGAGGAGGCAACATAGATTACTTTTTCCCTGATTACCTGACTGCTGCTACACCGTGAACGAACATTTTTTTCCCTTCCATGATAATTAATCTTGTTTATTCCCTGTTTCCTCTTTCTCAGTGGTGGATGAAGTAGTGACGATTGTTTTGAAAGTGTTTTGCGATAAATATGAAAATTAATTATTTTAGATAGCTATTGTGTTAGAGTTTGTGTAAGCATTGTTTGCATTGTTGATAAGGTGGTGCTCAACCTCTCCTCTATGAATTGAGTTGTTCTAGGAATGTTTAATGCCAGTGATTTTCTTTTCAGAGTGTTATGTAACATCTTGTACTGGCACACTGTTTATGCTATCTGTTCTGTTGTAGGAGGTACTGTGGGTGAGGTGGTGTGCTGTGTCGTCGACCCTATGGCAAGGAAGCGGTTGAAAGGACCGCCGGCGCCTTGGTGACCCGTGGGACGGAAGTTTGACTCTGTTGTAGCGTCTTCACGGCGATCCTTGGTGGTTTTGGGGCTCATCGACAAAACACCTTACCAGGGGTCCGACTTGGACAGCACTACCACGGTCAGATAAGATATTTTAATTATGACGCAAGACATTCTTAGAAGAAGAAAAAAATTGTTTGTTAGATAAAACGACTAAAAAAACCAACTGTACTGGAACATTTACTGGCTAGTAGAACTTTATTTATAACACAATTTTATTTTGTAATCGTCACTCCAGTTTTTTTTTTCATGCAAGTTTACAGTTCTTTTGATGATATAGGTATTTGTGTCCTAAACGTATATTTCAATCGAAGGTGCTGAATTTTGTATTTGTACAGCAGCCTGATACAAGATAATTTAATATTTTTTTAAATGTAAAAATTTGTGATGTTTTGTGAGGACACAAAAGTCTCAAGGAGGGGATAATGTTACGTTTGATTTTTATGAGGCCCTAATTTTTTGTCCTAATTTTCGGTAAATTCGAAATTTCATAATTTTATTGGTTTTATATTTCGTGTTTTGGCATGGTCCTTGTGGATTGCTACTGGTCGTGGAGATTTAACCGAAAACCCGGGCGGTTATGTTTCCTCAAGTCGGGGGCACTGCACTGGGGTCATCGCCTCGCACGAAATGCGGGCTAAGCAGGGCACGAGCTTTATAAGGGGGTCTGCCCTCCCCCTGGGGTTCGTTGTCGTTGTCATCGGTCAGAGGCAGTGGGAAGGTGCCCGCTGGAACAGAGTATGAAGATAGGCTATCGGAACATGTAAGTTAACTTTATTTATTTATTTTTGATTTGGAAACACCCCCTACCTTGAGGCTGTTAGGAGTGACGATACGAGACGTATAAATGAGATAAATATTTGCACTGTCGTTGTGAACAGTCCAGACGTCTCGAAAATAATACTAGAGATTTAGTAGATTGTAAACTTTGTTAGGTGATTAAGCTGAACAACAGTAACGGTATTTTTGTCGCAGAAATGGAAATGTAGAAATGGTGATAAGTCATATGTAGTTTTTTTTTGTTGTTGTCTTGATTGTCAATTCTAGTCAAAATTTTGTAAACGTTTCTTTGATTTTTGTTTTTGTATTAAATTCTTAAAATGAATTCTTTAATTTTAATTTTCTTGGTTGATAACGAACCTATATTAAGGTTGTGTACCTCTCGTGAGTTCTCTACTTCTGGAAGCTAAGCACGCCCCTAGTTACCCCGTAACAATATTGCGTTCGGCCTTACCCTTTTTCTCAACGTAAAGTAGGATGTTTATTTTATCATACTACTTGAAGCCGCGCTCCTGCTATTATTTATTATGTACTTGTAATTTTTATTAATATTCATGAATGTATTGTGCACCTTTCAGGCCACATGTCTAGATAACCAGTAACCACGGACTTTTGTAACCCACCTGCTATGTAGGAACATCATATAAGCAACCTTAACATTCCCTGTTATGAATATTATTTTAATTCTTTTTTATGTAACATGTAGAACACAAGCGTCAAGCCAGTGGGGAATTTTTGTGTTGTGTTATTAGCTTTACACGCCTACACAGCAATATGGCGATATTTCTCGCAGGGTAGTTAGCCTGCCTGCTCCTGCAGCCACCTTCACCAAGGTACCGTTATCTCCTCTCCTCTTCCAGGAGGCCACATACCCCACTCGACCCCCTACAGTCTGTGTATATAAGGAGGGCCTTCAGCCCAGATAGTCAGTCGTTAAGGACCCAACCTGCCTCCGAGTTACCTCAACTCTCCCCTCCTGAGTGGGTAATGTCCAAAACACCCCACTCGCACCTCTCCGCTCTGTTGGGTGACGCCCGAAAGGCTCCTTCAGATTACCTGTACCTTACCCTACCAACCCTTCTTACAGCTGTTGGGAGACGTTTGAAAGGCCCCACTTGTGTGTAGCCTAACCTTGTGTTACGAGCCTTGACATTCAGTCTCATAACCCAAAACTTCTTCCCAAACCTCCTTCCGAGTATTAAGGGATGCCTAGTGGCACCGCTGGTAACCTTAACCCGCGCGCGCGTGCGCCATCTTGAACTTATTCAAGTATCGGAAGATCTCACAGAGTCAGTAAAGTATCGAAAAAGACTTTCTATGGCTGGAAGTCCGGACATCTTGTACTAGTAGTATCCACTTCCGCATCGCGCCAAGAGAAGTGCAGCCTAGTTTCTCGTGACTGTGTCAAGTGTACAAACTAACTGTAATTAAGCTGTAAATATTTACGTGTAATCAAAGACAGTGCATTGTAAATATCTGTGCAAGTTTTCTTCAATATATAGTTTGAAACTCAAACTCAGTGTTATTTCTTTGCGTAAATGTCTGGGACATCAGAGAATGTATCCAACCCTGGGAAAACCACTACAAGTGTAGACGAACTGAAACTTGAAGCCGCAAGACTTAGGAAAAAGAAGTTCAATCCTGTGCAACCAAACTTTAGTTGAGTAGTTCTCCCTGCCGTACCTCTTCCAGGCAAAGCACCTACGCTGCCCGATCTTTGCAGACAGTACCATGCCCAGGCTGCTCCAGAACAGTCAGTCGGGAACACGAGTGCGACTGATGTTCCTGAACCCTGTGTGTCTACTTGATGACGGAAACTGACTCCAGTTCCCTAAATGTCGTTATAATGATTGTTCTGGAATATCGCTGTGTTTTGTTTCATCTCATAGTTTGTGTAGTTTGTTGTTTTTTCTGTTTGTGTCTAATATCTTTGGGTTTTGTTTCGTCTCATCAACGTGTCTTGGTTGTATTTCTGTTTGTATCTGATATCTACTGTGTTGTTTGTTTCGTCTCATCGTTGTGTCGCAAGTTAACTTAGGTTTCTTTTTTTATTTGTGTTATTTCATTTGTTATCCTTTTGTTTTATTTGAACCGATTCCATTTTTGGAATTTTATGTTGTTTATGTTTCCTATTGACTAAAGTATACTCTGCTTAATTATGTTTTTTGTCTTATTTTTAGTTTACTTTTGACAGTCATTTATTTCGCAATGGAGTATGTCCAAGCAACAAAATCCAGTCAAGATTTCTTTAATTAACTATAGAACACTTTAGAGTAGTATTTTTTTCCGCAAAACATTTTCAAAAGTGTATACAGATTCATAAATTTCTTAAAATGAGTTTAAAAAGTGCATTACATAAATGTGTATTAATTCAGTTCTATTAAATTTAAACTCATGTTTCAGTGTATGTAAATAGTAATCATAAACATATATAGCACAGTTCAACACTTAAAAATACTGTAAATGTATAAATGTAGCTGGTAAATATGCAGTTTTTACTTTCAAGCAGTGCTACATGCCATGTTCTGAGATGCCAAAATATAAACAAGCAACTGTCAATAGCACAAACTAGGAGCTTCTGTTACGGGACGACTGATAGCTAAAGACCATTAAGGAAGGGATGATTCGACTTACAGCGATTTTATGTTGTCCCACTAACTCGCCCCAGTATTATCGCGGATAATTGAGGTTGATATTTGCCAAAAATAATTTTCATAAATGTATTGTGAACAAACACATATTTTAATCAAAACTGTATATACATGGAGCCATAGAGATTTGTGACAAAATGTTTGTTATTGAAAAAAACAATAAATGCATGACTTTCATTAAAAGTGTTTTTAATATTTATTTCAGAGATACCTATACTCAGTGTAAAAGGTAAATAAATCCCAGTCACTAGCATAAGATGTCGCACTGAAACACATCATTTACAGTAAATTTGCAAAATATTTTAATACGTACACAGAACCAAATTAAAAATTATCCAAACACATTACAAATTACAGCTACTAAAATATTAATAAATACGAAATATTATGGGATTTTTCGGTTATGAACACAATTTTTCAAAACCATCTAGAGTATTCTAAAAACAAGCAGCATGTGTTTCTTATCTAGTTTTATACTAAAATTTACATTGTATTATTATTTTATTTGTATTTCAATCATGTCGTGTCCTACTAGTTTAAATTGATTCATAAATATTGTGTAAATTGCAGTACAGGCATAGACACATATTTCTAAATATGCACAAAGAAAATAATGATAAAATGATAAAACATTTACTTTTAATTTTTGTAAATTTCTAAATTTTTATAAGTAAATTAAATTAACGGGTATGTTGTACTAATGCAGTTTATTTATTTCTTTACAAACAACTCCATTATCTGGTCGCAAATACTAATTTAATTTACTGTTTGCATCTTAAGAGTGAATGATAGTCACCATCTTCAACTTTTGTATTTTGTGTCACACATAACTTTTCTTCTGGGTACATTTCTGGAACTTTAACCAAACTACGGAATAGAATACATACTGATAGAATTTTAGACACCATAAATACATTATTGTCGTTACTGTTGTTACTGATGGAATTGCAGTTAGAAAATTCTTATTACTTTCTTAACTGCGATTCAATCTGTAACAACAGTAACGAAAAACAAAAATTTATGATACCTAAAATTCTATCAATACGTATTCTATTCTGCAATTAAGTTAAAGTTTCATGAATTTAGCCAGAATAAATGTTACGACACAAAAAACAAAAATTCAAGATGGTGACTAACACTCACTCTTAAGATATCAGTGTTCCGTTTCTTCTTTGTTCATCCTTCACTGGAAGCATTTTGGCCAGTTAACAGCATTAATTGTAGTTAATTGAAGTGATCAGTATTATTAATTTGCAATGACAGACTGCATGTCACCATTTCCTACTGCTGTCCTGAATCACATCTTCAGTACACTGCTCTTGATACATCTGGCGAATTTCGTCGACAGAGTTTTACAATATATTTTTTTATATCATAAGTAACGAGTTACATAATACAGCTGTTTGTTGGTTAGGTTATATGATAACATGTTTGAACATCATTCAGTGTAAGGTTTTTAAATCACAGCACTGTACATAAATATTGTGGTGGTACCGTCCCTTCTCTTTACGTTACCACGTGCTTCCAGGAATAGCTACAGCAGCAGAGCGTCTCTCTTCTCATTTAGCGAGTCGTAGGTTCGGAGTGCAAATGAAGACGCGTGCTATTCCAGTGAATAATTGTGACAGCTTTTATTTATCATCAGCTTTTTCAATACCGTGGTAATACAGAAAAAGGTCCTCGCGTGGCAGTTGAGCAGGAAATACTACATCAAGTCCTGCGTGGTGTCTCGGCATAAATCAAGAATAGTAATTAATAAAAATTAGTTAGGCACAACTTGAAAGAGCTCCCGATCGCTGCTGCGGTGCTTCGAGCGAGATAAGAAAAGAAATAAACTTTCAGTACAGCACATACAATACTAATTCGCGGCCACGTGGCATCCGTCGAGGGTATGGCAGCCCCTCGCTTTCGGAATCAACGCCTTAAGTACACCAAATATGAATCTCGGCCGCGTTGCCAATAATTAGTGCTTGTACACTACAGCCGACGTTTTTGTCTTCCAACCTCTAGCGGAGACATCATCCTACGTGCACACTTCCATCTTCAAAAGACCTCTCGCTGCACAGCACGAGAGGTGCACATGTACTCACTCGCAGATCAGACACAGCAATGGCCGAGAGCGTGGGTACGCTACCCCAGCGTCACCACCCCCCCACTTCAACAGCTTCGGGAACTCTTTTAACTTATTAATAATTAATTTGTGCTTACAGAACATAGGAAAAATTACACAATTGCCGGACATCACGAATTTAAAGGCCCCTGCTATTTACACAAAATAGCAAATTACTTGACGTTACAATAATTATAAGAAACTAATTGGCGTGCGATGCGGAGTGATACCAATTTCCGAGGCCAGCCATCTTTTTCTTTAAGTGCGTCACCACCCCCCAACCAACTCTCACCGGCGCCGATCCGTCGCGCCTCCAATTGCCTAAGTACCAACAAGAGCTTACTGAAATGGAAAATCGCAAATAACATCTTAACCCGCCGAGCTACGGCAAAACTTACAAGACAAAAAATGTGGGATTTAAACTGACGATTCAAATGAGACCTCAAACGTATTTCTGGGATAAAATTGACGTCTTAGCCCGATAACTGACCTCGTGGTTAGTAATAAATAATTAATAATGGATATCACCTCGAATGCCAAAAAAAACCTTTTAAATTGTTACCACACATTACTAATATTGGTTTGCCAGTATGGTCATATAGTAACGAGCAGCAAAATAAGATTGGTCGTAACAAGTGAAATTAAGACTGCCACGCTTGGAGTTAAAACAAAACAGTAAATAATTATAATTACTACTAATGAATTTGGTTCATGTAGTCTTCTTTCTTCTGCAGAGGGCTTATCTTAGATCCACAGGTCTATAGTCCTCCTTGTCTGATTTCATATTTAAAAATTAGAGATAAATATGACAGGTTTAACAAACAAAAACTTCCACATGCTTATGGTTACACATACTGACTTATTTCTTGAAGAAAACACAAATAAACACTGCAGGTTGCACTGATTCAGGGCAGCATTATCTCTGTTAAACCGGGCAACGGTAGTCGATTATGTGACAGATCCTCACTGGGGTTGCTACCTTATACACATAGGCTGGCTAAACTACAAGGCCTCAATATTTCAGGGGAGCTCAATCTTATTTACTGGCATATCGCCTGGTCACCTTAAGTTCCGCCGTCTTAAAAGAGAAATTTAATCATACAAGTAGTAAAAAAAAACTCGCAAAACAAATAAAATAAAACAGAATAGGTCTGGTAAGGCCAGTTACTTCACAATATACTTAATATTCCTACAAATAAAAAAAAAAATTTTAAATTCAACATGGAAGATACTACACCAAACATAAAAAAAACATGGCTACATATTTATTTCAAAAAATATAAACATCTTACCATATTTTGTAATTAAATTGAGATCTTCATGTAAACAAATACAACATTTACAAAATACCATAAAAGCTAATTACTACAGTGAAACCTCTATCCATCGTTTTACAAGGGACCAATAAGAAAAAACTATGCATGTGAAAAACGAAACATGCGGGAAACACCAACAGCCCCCCTTTCCCCGATTTTTAAAAAAAAAAAAAAAAAAAAAAAAAAAAAAAAAAAAAAAAAAAAAAAAAAAAAAAAAAAAAAAAAAAAAAAAAAAAAAAAAAAAAAAAAAAAAAAAAAAAAAAAAAAAAAAAAAAAAAAAAAAAAAAAAAAAAAAAAAAAAAAAAAAACACCTCAAAAATTATTTTTAATATGACCATCACATGAAAATTTGCACTTAAAATGTGTGTGTATCAAATATGGTCGTAGCTCATACTTGTATTACCGACGATCAAGTTTAACGTCAAAGGTGGCAATCCGAGACATTTGGCGATGTCAGCATGCTTTTCACTGGGACATTTCTCAACCTCCTTTATTATTTAAGCCATTCTTCAAGTGAGCAAACAGATTTTGAAGGCCGCAACATTGTTACAGCAATAATTTATAAATACATTACACAGGCCTTAAAAAAATAAAAAATAGTGTACTCCACTTGTTAACGAAATTCACAAAACTGTTGCTATCTAAACGGAAAAAGTAACAAGAATACGAAACTTAGGCAGTGTCTCAATTCGCCCAAAGAGTGCTCTTTTGTGCCTTCGCTGTCGCAAATACACCACAACTACATCAGAGAGAGCACTCTCTGCCTGTCTCAATTGTTCGCCGAGAGTACGAAAGAGCGAGAGCACGAAGTTGTATACTTGTTCTCGCTCTCTCGTGCTCTCTGACGTACGCCATCTTGATTACATCTATAGTTTGAGGTTAAAGAAGAAACATGCGTCACGTATTGAAAATATTTAAATATTTATACATAAATACTTGTGTATTTCCCGTGAGCAGTTACTCATGGCAAGAAAATTAAGTTAACATTTTCGGCCATTATATGCATTTAAATACACAAATAAGAAATGTTGGCATCGCCAAAGAACAACTATTCCCCGCTCGAAATACGTCACAAGAAAGTTAAAAATTATGATTTGAATTGCCCACAAATGCATTTAATGTGTTTTGTGTATTAAAAAATTTACGCACTTGCAGACTTTGCATCCTTTGTTTACAAATACGAGAGTGAATCGTACTAATTGGAGAGAGCGAGAGCACCAGAAAGAAAACAAGAGCTCTCTCTTGGTGTTATGCGAAAGAGTACTCTCTAAACAGAGTACTCTTTGAATTGAGACAAGGCCTTATTTACAAGGCGAAACGTAACCTCTCCGACTCGTGCGCTTGCACTCGGCTGCTTTCGGTTTTACTCGGAAGTGCACAAAAT
This sequence comes from Medauroidea extradentata, assembly GCA_003012365.1. Lineage (NCBI taxonomy): Eukaryota > Metazoa > Arthropoda > Insecta > Phasmatodea > Phasmatidae > Medauroidea > Medauroidea extradentata. The sequence goes on from PNEQ01000268.1 coordinate 10,632, forward strand.
GACGGGAGAAAATTCCCAAAATTCTTGACATTACTATTCACTAAACTTTAAGGGGGAAAAAAAGCACACATTTAAATAGAAGAAAATTAATTTATACACAATATGTGTTCAATATCTACTGAATATAATTTGGATTATAATTTTAAAACAAATATTTCCTCTATAAAAAAATTACGCTTTTCTTTCGGTGGCAACATGTTTGTTGTTCGTTCAACAAAAATCTGGCAATGTTTGTGTTTACACACACAACTTAATACAGTAGCCTATGTAAAACGTTTCTTAAAATATAATGAACGATTGCCAATCATATTTGAAACAATAATGGTGAAATTCATAGACAAAAAAAACCAAACATATTACTGTGACATGGTATGCAGTATGGATATTATAGTAAATGCATTAACGGTAGATTTAACTTATTTTAAAAGTCACAGAAATGGATTTTAACCACTGAAAACATATTTTTATGCTATATTATGCATTTTAAGAGCATTTGTAATATTTTACTGTATTTTTAGAAGCCCCGAAATAATTTATTTAATATGACAACATGGCGATTCTATGCCGAGAATGAGTCACTAATTAATATTAAATGGTTATCTCCAGAATTGTAATTACAGCAACTGTAATAATTTTTAATTGCTGATTGTTATTTTATTAATATTTGAGTATTAATTTCACTTTATTTTTGTTTACTTGCAATATATAACACGTTTTCGCTATTTTAATTAAGGATTGGAGATTATGAATTTGTAGTCCTTAATTTTATGTATGCTACAGGGAGTTTCTGGTGGCTACTTCAAACTAATGGTGACGGATTAATTTTACGCCCTAAATTATCGTTTAAATTTGGGCCCATCCTAAGTACAGTAAAACCTCTTTATAACGACCCCTCACGGTTCCCGAGATTAGGGTCGTTATAAGATTTTGGACCCATTTGGAACCTCTATTTGTCAAAATAGGCAGTTTTCGCATTAAGTCAATTGTTCAGTCTTCTTAAGCAATAATAAACCTTACATTTAATCTTAGCGATAAACAAAATTTATGACCAAGCGTCTTTTAGAGAAAAGGCGATAGTGTATTCTACTCTCGGGACTTTTCTTTTACGCCGTGAATGCTTAGAAAGTCACGCGCTGTGAAGTTACGTGCCGTGTCGCCGCTCGCTTGTTATCGGACAGGCCAGCCGCTCGGCCGGCCGGGAGGACAGACCATGATGTGGGGGGAGGGAAGTGCCGAAGATGGCTGCGCACGCATGCACCGATCAATACCACAGCCACAGCAGCTGTCCTCTTCAGCACGTCGCCGTCAGCCTGCTCTGCTTTGAGACCGACTGAAAGATAATCGCGGGCGTGCACTGTGACGTAACGTTATCGCTCAGTTAAAATATTAAAGTTACATGTCAATGTGTAAACTATTTAGTTCAGCACAAAGAAAATGTAGCGACATGGCCCCCACTCTACTAAAAGTGTACTATTAATTAGTTAACAGCATTGTCGTAGCGGTTGTACAAGAAAACGTTTAAATTTATTAAAAAGTACACAAGTAAAAAAATTCATTAAAAAACTACAAGTACACTAGTATAAAACTTACAAGATATAATATCCAACAAACATGATAAATTAGACAGTTCATTTGTTTACTGTTTTCACTGCATTGACGGGACAATAAACAAACACGCAATAAAATAAGTCAGACACATTATAGGGCCGATCGTAAACAATGTTGACTTCGGGATGCTGAACTCCCGCACAATCTCTGACTTCGGCTTCTGTGTTGATTCCACTTCCTTGATTATTTCATACTTCTTCAGAAGCGACAAGCAGACTCACTTTCCACTCATTATGGAAATATCGAAAGTCTATATAAAGTTTAAAAAAATGTACGGGTCGTCAACAATCGTTTACAGAATCAAGCCTAATAATCGTAACCAAATCTAAAGCCAAAAAACTGCGTGGGTCGTCAATAATCGTTTACAGAATCAAGCCTAGTAATCATAACCAAATTGAAAGCCAAAAGAACTGCGTGGGTCGTCAATAATCGTTCACAAACTCAAACCAAATAAATTACCAAATTGAATTCGTGAAAATCAAAGCGTAATAAGTCGACATAAATCGTAAAAACCAAGAGAAATCCTAAAGTCGTGCAATAAAGTCATTATAATAGAGCAAACAGAGAGTGTGTAGCGTATGTAACAGCAAGCAAGAGAACACTGGCACGTGAAAAAAGGTGGAGAATGCCGAGCGCGCCAGCTATTCACGTGAGGGGAAAGGAAGATAAGAGTACCATTATGGTTAGAGAGGGGAAGGTTGAGTTACCGCGTCCCGCGTGGAGTAAAGGTCTCGCCACTAGAAACGCAACACGGTGCACAAAAACGTATTTTTTGCCGATTTCCTTGAAATTTGAAATAAAAAAAAAATTAAAAAATCACGGTTTCTCAAAAAAGGGTTGTTATAGACAGGTGGTCGTTACAAAATGGGTCGTTATAAAGAGGTTTTACTGTATAGGATTTGAGTTAGTGCCACCAAAAGCTAGTGAATATTGTTGGCTCGCCGACTGTGAAAGAAGAGGGTCGAGCGATAGGAATTACAATAGTCATTTAATAGTGAACATCAAGAAAAGAAGAGGACGCCGTTATAAGCTATTTTGGCTAGCTAAGTGAATATTAGAACATTTCTTTGTCACCCAAAATGTTGTATATTACGGCAAATAATTTGGTTTCAAACTACTTTCAAAGGATTATAAGTGTTTTAATGAAGATGAAGTTGAACTTTTCCAGAATGTGAACTATTTATTTCTTGATTTGGACTTTTTTTTTAAAAGAATAACTATATACGTGTACCCAGAAGTTGTGGGAGAATTATTCTTTATATTTGAGCAGATGACTTATTATTTGAAACATTTAATTTGAACTGATATTTAAACCCTGAGGATAAATTTTAATAATTTGGAGTGCTACTCTTTTATTGGTAATTAATAATTTTAACTTCAGAACATAATTTCAGAACTGTGTGATTTTGAATGCTATGTTTAAATTTTAAATTTCAGTCAGTTTCCTCTCATGATATCAAACCTTTTTCTAATAGTAAATTACATTGTTTTTTTAATCATAATTGTGTTTGAATTGTATCGTATGTTCTGTTGATGTGGATATTCAGGTGTTACTCCCTACACACCTACACTACCTTGAAACTTAATCACATTACGTAATAAATATATTTCTTCAGCACAGTACATCATATACACAGTAAGTAAAGTATAGTAGTATAGTACACTACTATTAAGTATTTGTAAATAAATTTCCGCCACAGTGTCAGCCCAACGTTGGCCCGACGAATAACAGGTCTGTTATCCTTATTTCTAATTGTGTCCAAGATTTTTAACAGTCTATCCAAAAATGGAAGGTGAGAATAAATCGTACTTTTTGTGCAGTTCTATTGCGGAGGAACATAGATTACTCCGAGAGGGAGTAGAATTAATGGAGTTTCCTGAAATGTCAGAGTGTGATCCATCTGTAGGAGGGGCAGGAGATAATGTCTTGGAGACTAGTGTTGAGGAGGTAATAAGTACTATTTGTAAATAAATTTTCGCCACATTACGTTTGTCCATATTTTTGCCAACGGTAAATGTTTGCCTTGTACGGTTATGATACGTTGCTTACACCTGTTTGTTTCGAGAAGTGTATACAAGCGTGGTATGAAAATGTAAAATGTAAGTAAACTTTTTTTTTTGTTGGCGAAAATTTCTGAACGGTCAATGCGGGAAACTTATGCATATATGAACGATCCATGTGGGTTTATTTAACATTGTTTATATAAGCAATTTGTCGGGGCCGTGAAAAACGATCAATTGATCCGGGAAAACGAAAGAAACGGGAACGATGCAACGAGGTTCCCCTGTAATCAATGTAACATGATAAGCTTATTCGCTAATATTTTGCTATTCATAATTTTGTGAGCTACTGTCTCTTTTGCTATTGGAAGAAAGATTCCTTGTCAGTTAGGGATGCCACAATTTTTTTCACTAGACAAAATTCAGCTGATATTTCCTTATTTTTAATGCAACACTGAAAAACAAGAAATATGTTGGTAGTGAAATCTCTATACTTTACCTGAGACAGTTTAAACACACTTTGTTAAAGATTAATACCAAACATTTTTTTAGATATTTGTACAATGTATGATAGCTAACAAACCAAAATGTTTAACATTAAGCATAATTTAAATTAACTTCTTATTACAGAACCACAATATGACATACTGATTCCATTAAATTACAAAAATTATGAAGGAAAAAAACATCAAAATTAAATTATAAACTTAGTACTGTATTGAAAACATTGGTTAAAAAAAACTGTCAATTTACATTTTAACAGTGCAATTATTTCTCGTTTATTAATTGGGCTCTGAATGTATGCAGTGTTGTACAGTTGGTAGGCATGAATGACTTAATTTTTCAACAGTGATGTTAGCCTTGGAACTAGTTGCTTAAAAAACTAAGGGTGCCAAACATAAAACAGTAACGGTCAAAACCTGAATCTAAAAAGTTCGGTAAGCAACTAGATACAAAATCCTGTGTTTGATTTTTTATTTCTTGGGTTTATAAAATCACTTAAAATGAAAGAACATAATGCACCCATTTAAAATCGATTACTAACTAATTGGCATGGTTTGCAGGATAAATAAAATTATAATAGTGTGATGTAATGTGTTATAATACATTAATTACCACACAAAATTTTTGGTATGTGCACATAAGCCAAATCTTACAGTGTTAGGCTCCATTATGTCACAGATCAAACAGAACAAGACATAATGCATGTTACTTACTTGATTGTGAACACAGTATATGGCACAAACAGGAACCATGCAAAGTCCCCAACATGACTCGATCCAATGACAGAGGGGGCTACATCTGCGAATGCTGGCCGGTGGACAGCAAGTGCAATGGGCTGTACAGTTGTGATGATACTGAATGGCCATGTTGAAAACCTTCACAACACAAAAAAAGCTTATGTTCTGCATGAATATAAGAAATTTTTAATTAATACAAGTGGGCACTTTAAAATGTTCTGCATTTACTAATCATTAAGTATTAATCTGCATAGTAAAAAAAAGGTAACCACTGTCATTGTCCTCATTACTAGTAGTATTTATATGTCAATCAAGTGACTGAAGTATTTTAAAATGCAACATGTAGCGGTATGTATATATACATATTATAAAACAAAAAGAAATCAAATCACGCACCATTAACTCACGTAAATTATTAGCAAGAAGTCAAACTAAGTTCATTTAATTTAAAACAACATGTGTATTTTATTTATCCAAATACTGAGCGATCTTGAAAAAAAAAAACATAACCAAAACTTTTTATTTTGTTGTCCGATATTGCGATTGGTGCAGCAGTTAAAGCATTTGACTCCAACCAAGGCAATCCAGGTTGGATTCCTGCCACAGTCGGTTCCCTGTTTTGGCACGTGTGAAACATGGCAGACATTGCTGTTTGCCAGCGAGTTTTCATAGGTTACTCCCATTTCCCCCATCCTTCGCATCACGTTGCTTCTCCATTGTAGGGCTACATTTCAGACAAAGAATTTTTTGTGTTTCCTCACACTGAGCAACTAGTGACCCCCACTATGACTTCAGATGATTAGAAATGAATTCAGACACTATTCCTACAAACTCAAAATTTAAATAAAGCATACAGTTACATTAAGGTGACTCTTTGTACAGTTATATACACTTAAAATTTTTAGAGATTTTAAAACTGCTTGACTAACAACTTGCTACTCAATCACGAAGTACTTATTTCACATGAAAATATAACAAGTGTTTGTGAAAATATGTTACAATCGTGGGACGATTCTTTGGGAAAGAAAGAAAAAAAACTGAGCAAGATTTTTATTCGCGAAAATCTTAAGAGGGTGTGGGACATATGGCTCCGAGTTGCAAAATCTACATTCAAGGCGCAAGATATCCTGTGCAAACCATTACACATATTGAAATCTTAATTAATTTAACTACGCAACCTTGAAAATGACGAAGTTTAGTAGACGAATACTGACAAATTTTCACCGTAAACGAAAAACCAAAAAAATGTCAATCTACAACACATTTGTGTTGATAGGTTTGGAAACTGCGGGATGCAAGCAGAGGCAACCACAAATACAAAATCCTTTCTGCCGCAAGTCTCGTAACAGGCCTTTCAAGTAGAATTTCCCACCGGTTAGAGACAATGTAGTTCAGGCGTCTGCCCACAGATAGCACCCTCTCCACGTGCAGGTATTCATTACAGTATTACGTAGCCAATGTAGCGTGTGTTGGAGCCAAGGCACTGATAAAGACTGGCCGATGTTACATGTGTTGGATTACCTCCACTGATAAAGACTGGGTGAACTCGTCAGTCATTTTTGGTCGGTTAGCTTCGCAGCCAGCCAGCTAAAACATGGCTTCGAGCGCGCAGGAAATGTTCAAACTAAACTTGTCATTAATCAAAAAATACTGAGAAAAACGAGTAAAAAAGTTTACAATGTAATTACAGATTGCCCTGCCAATGATGGTACCCATTTATTTTCCTTACGTAAAGAATTTAATAAGAAAAATTATAAATTTCTATTCTTTGTTGTATTTTCAGAAATATATACCTTTAATTTACTGAACAATGCTGCCATACTTTTTTTCTTTGTGTCTGCATGCCTCCAGAAAAACTTAAGAGAAGTCTGTTTTGCGCAGTAAAAATTAAAGTTGATGTTCCTGTGACGTCACGAAACTGTATATTTTAAAATACATGCAACACACAAACTACAGCAATATGCACTCAAGTCGTGAAATTGTTTTAAATAAAGTAGTTTATTGCAGCAAACTCCAGTATGGCTTGAACTCCGAAGAGTTTAAATGTCGACAGTGGTTCATTTGCACAGCAATGAAATGAAATTTAATCCAAATAAAATCTTAGCTATAGCTGCATGGTTTAAGCTTCAAGAAGAAACCCAATACTCTGATATTAACAATAAAAATAAAGTTAACGTCTGTAACAATTATTTCTATGTACTGTGTACAATGTGACACAGTTAGTGTAAAATAAATACGTTCATTTAAGTTAAAAGTTGCAGTCTCAATAGCTTGTAGTTTGCGACGAAATCTCTGCAGCTGTAGTGTTTTTGGTTGTTTCACTGACTGTCACATCATCAGCCAATAGGCATGTTCCAGGCACCCGTGATAAGCCGATAATTCAAGGGATAGGCTGGGTCCAGCGAAATTCGCCCTGCGATGGCAGCACATCTCTCAATGCTGTTCCCGAGAAATGTAAAAATTATTGAGAGAAAAAATTTACTTGTAATAAAAACACTGATCTGCTTTATTTTTTTCCTGACTCGCGCAAACAGGACGTTCGATAACCAGTCTGTGCCAGCTTTGGTAAAAACACATTCTAGCTATTAGCTTGATAGAATAATTTTTTGTACGCAACCGAACTTCATTCGGCTGACTTTTAAACCTAAATTTATGATTCTTTGCCAGATCTGAAACATAAAAATTAATTCGTAGTAAGTTCTTATCCCTCTGGAATTTTAAATAAAATTGACAAACTCAGACCTATAACTAAAACGTTGCAATGTGTGAGCGTTACCAATACCTTGCTGGCTTGCCGTCTTCATGCCTTCAAAATTAAAACCAGTGAAATCTACGTTGTTAACAACCAAATCTACAATCACGCATACTTTAGCAACGGGCGAATTTCCCGAGTTAACGTTTATGTAACTGGGGGTTTTTTTTTGTCTGTGAAAAATACCAGTACACACAATAGTGCCTGGTGGACGGCGGCTAGCAAAAACAAAGAAGGCTACATCATAAATGTGTTGGCCAAAAAGAACATGTTTTCAATGTTCAAGGCGTTTGAAAATATGTCATTTTTAAAGCTGAATAATTTGAAAATTACAATGTTCAGGGAGCTTGCTTTGCCTGGCTGCATTTAGCGTCAAAAATAATTAGGAAGAATCAGGCAAATATTAAAAGACTTTTTCTATTACGTAAAAAATATTAAACAATATCTTGTGCTCTGTCCGTTAGAAAAAAATGTGGAGTAAAATAAAGTAAGCGACAAACAATTTTGCTATTGGAGATAGATGGGAGATACCAGCGGACGAGAAAAAGGTAAACCTCTACATTTAATTTTTGTGCCCCATTACATTAAATTTTTATGCCCCACTCGAAAATATCTGCGACAAGCAGTTATTTTGGCGGCAGGTAGAAGAGGGAAAATATTTCAGATGTGCGCGGTTTAGATCAGTGATCAAACTATAGCTTCACCCTCGCTTCAGCAACATAAAATTAATAATGATGATATTTTTAATAGTAAATTTGTTACAAATTCTTTTGATCTTGTGCAAACATAGAAACATTAATTCAGAACATATGTTTACAATTTGTGCGCTTTTACTGACAGCTTGATTAATTAAAGTATTTTGTAGGAGAACTACTCAGGTTTAGTGTATCGACTATTATGATTTGATGACCTAAATTTAATATAGTCTCATGAATTGTTCAGCATGTTTTCTATTTGTTCTGCGACTTAAACAATGAAAATAATTGAAACTAACAACAAAATACCATTTTCACACAGGTTTCAGTGTATTCACCACTTAAATAAAATACACGACGTGTTGCTTTCTTTGTGGAAAATATGGTAAGCTTAGGTCGAAACCAGATGTTTATTTTTTTACCTGATTATTTACGTACTTGTAACAAGTTTAATAGAAACGCACTACATGAAATTAAGTGTCCAGAAAATATGTTTTAAAATGACACTACAAACAATAGCAATGTTTGTTAAACTATGCCAACATGTTAAATTTTTAACGGACAAGGCATCAGTATTTTGTACAGGTACAAACTTAAATTAAGACAACAGTGGGACATAGCACGGTAAATTGCCATTTACAAATGTACAAAGTGTCACGATGTTCAAAACAGTAAACCAGGTCTACGACACTTCATATGTTACTCAACAAATACGTCATTTTTTATTTTCTGTGATTTTGCGTTTAATATATGCAATAAAAGTGATTAACTTTTTTCCCTTTAGAATACATTTTTTATGTATTACACATTACATCAAAATCTTAGTTTATTGGCGATATTTCACGACATTTCTTTATACATCATACTGAGTAGTTGTGAAAACATTTACACCGATTCTTAGTAATATATACTCAAACTAGTTAAATAATTAAATAGGGCAGTGATAAACATTAACGTGTCCAAATTTTTATGTTTCAAAATACAGCATATAAAAAAACACAATCTTATAATAATTTTTCTTCTAAACATATCTTTTTTATTTGACTTTATACAGTTTTCTCAATGATAATGTTACGTACTGACAAAACAATTGATTGAAAAAGTAAATGCGTTTTCTTGAAACCTGCAAGACTTTTAACAGGAATATTCTACATTTTGAAAAATACAAAATTTATGTCTCTCTTTATTTTGAATATGAAGTTTCATGTAACATGCATCATTTCTATACAAATCTATCAAATTCTGCTACAGCCTGACAGTAAAAAAAGTTTATTATTTTTTGTTATAAATTACAGCAGTTTGGAACAGATACTTGTACAAAATGTACAATTTTCTTTTTACAAAATTTTCATCACTAGGCAGTAAGAATTCTCTGTTCTTTTTGTAAAATACTTTGCATTGTAAAATCAGATTCATTAAGTCGCGGTTAGGTCGCCTGTTAATCTTAACTTATTTACTTAAACAATAATTTCACAACAGGGACGCAACAATGTAAGTAGGCCGGGGGGGAGGGGGGGAGATTACTTGCCCCCCTTTTTTTATGAATCCTTGAAACATGGGCAATCCTTAAGAGGGCATGGTACATAATTAAACGCTAAAAGCATTAATCTATAACTGTAGGTTTCTTGAAAGCAATTTGTGAAAATTAAACAATAGCAATTCTAGACAATAGTTTTATCATACGTTTCAAACAAAATTGTTTCCAGTGTTACAAACTTCTGAGGCACAATCTCTGATGCTGGAACCTTGTGCATTTAACTGCTGCGCAAGAGATCACATGTAATGAATTAATAATTTTGGTTAAATATTCACTCACAAAGTTGGCAAATACCATTATCTAGGATAGTCATTGAGTATTTTATCCATATTGGCTTCGAATAAAGGGTAGATATCAATTGATATTTTCAACGTTTATTGATCTACCACGCACTCTTAAACAATCTACCTGTCACCATGCAAAAATTTTACTTATTCTTTATATTAATACAACATAATATGTAATACAAAGTTATTTTATGACAGCAAAACTCCATTATCCAAGACAGCGATAATTTTCTATGTTCTACCTGCAGCAAAAATGACTGCTTGTCGTGGAACTCTTCGAGTGGGGCATAAAAATTGTAGAGTTTTCTCTTTCTTTCGTCCGCTGGTACCCACCTCTATTTCCAATAACAAAAAAGTTGGTCTCTTATTACATTTTACCCTCCATTTTCCTGTGGACGGTGCAGAGGAAATTGTTTAAACAATTGGTAAATAATTAAATTACTAACGAAAGGAAAATTCACGGGTTAGGCTACCATCATTGGCAGAACATTCTATTATTACACTGCAAAAAATTTAAAATATTTTGAATGAATGGTTTTTGCTAGACGACTTTATTTGGAGCGTTTCTTGCATGTTCGAAGAGTGTATTCGTCTGAGCTAGCTGCGGACCGACCAAAAATGGCAGACGAGTATACCTAGTCTTTATAGGGCCCTATGGAGGTAGTCATTGATTACTTTACTTAAGATAACTGTTCCAAAAATGGAAGAAAACGCTACAATGGGCGGCAATAAAACGCACTTTAAGAAGAATGGCAATAGAGGACAAATGCTTATTTCTACATGGCGAAAAAGAAACAAAGCAAAAGCACTCTGAGTGATGGAAGAATAGATGGTAGGCCTAAACAGACATTTTTTATGCTTGAAAAGTTTGGCTTATAACAAATTTTATCGAATTGGACTCGTCTGACACGCCCGAGATGAAGGGGAAGAGCCAGCCTATAAGAGTAAGACTCATATAGTAAAATAATAATGGTTACAGTTTTTATCATAAACTCTAGCAGCATATCCAGTGAAAGAATAGAAAATGACTGTCAATTCTAAATTAACTATTGTAATTATTTATGTAGAAATAAAAGCAGCAATGGTGGAAGACTGTCTTTGATAGGTGGTGCTGTTCTAGAGATGCCTCTCTCTCACTGGCCAAACAACCAAGGACTAGAAAAGCAGTGGCTGGGTTTTGGTGTGAGAGAGAGAAGAGCGAAAGAGAGAAGTCGATCGGCAGGGATGCTGGGTGGAGGGACATGTAAGATATTCTACGATATATCAATGGGGTTTAGGTTTTTTAGGCGTTCGTAAGTCAGGGCTGTTGAGCGCTGACGACCAACTGATATGTTACTAGGTGAGCTAATACTGAATAGTTACATGTAAGTGTATATAAGAGAATGTAATATCTGCATGCCCTAAACCCACATTTTCCAAAGGGAAAAAAAAAAAAAAAACTCGTTACTGACAGACGAGTGGAATAGTTGGCTAAATAGAAAGCTTACTCAAGCAGACTACGATTTTAAAAAACTTGGGGAAAACCATGATCATGGCATACATCTTGTTCAGTTGTTAAGTATAGTGTTGGGCCTCATAATAATCAAAGACTTCCTTGTTTATAAAAAAAACTTCAATTAGAAAAGAAACTTGTGACATTTGATTAAATATACATAAGTTAACGTGTTAGTTGTAGTTTTTTATTTAGGTGCTGAGACACAAAGAATTATATTGAAACAATTTTTCTTACTGAGCTTATTTTTGTTTTGTTTCTTGTTTATGTTTGCTTTTAATTTAAACAGAATAGGAAATTTGGCGACTAAGAGGGAAAAAAGGGCCAAAATGTGACAGCATATTATTCTCAATAATATATTAATCCCGTAACATATAACTGTGTTCTAATGTATATAAGTTCATGTACATAACAAACTGTACTATTCCTTCATGTTCAGCCCCTAAGATGGTAAAAAACGAGGGGGAGGGGGGGGGGGCCAAAAAAGAAAAGAATAAAAGATTGATTAAATTTGCTAAATACGCCTCCCAGCAGTTGCATTCTGGATCTCCCCTTCCTTGTCGCCTTCAGACAAGATCACTGATACGGCAGTTACATGCCGAGCTTAGAGTGTGGTTCTCGTGTATAAATGTAAGCCAGGTCTTATACATAATATGATTATACTGTTATAGATAGTCGCAAAAAGACAATCTGTGACTCACACATAAACTTGCCACATGCCGGCAGGAATTCTTATCTGCCTAGGTATCGTCTTCCTCCTATCTTCTCCGCTCGCCGTGTTTGCATTGTGTTACTTGTTCAATGAGCTGCTGCCTAGATCACGCTGTGTACGCCAACAGCCGATTGCGGCGCTATCCTAAGAGGAGTAGATGAACCACCAAAAACCTCGTGCGCGAGAAATATTTTAGTTGCATGCGATCTTAAGGGAGAAATTTTAGATTGAAATCTGAAATTAAAAAGTACCAATTGTTAAAATAACAAAAATGTAGGTAGGAATACATAATGAATTTTTTGGTGTGGTTAGGTGACATCTGTTTAAAAAAAAAATTTTGAATACCATTCACCTTCAGTAGATAAATAATGGAGTTGGTCATTCCTACGTACTTCTGTTTATTTGAACAAACAGTTTTTCAATGTGTCCATTTTTAATCACCAATTTATCCCTTTAAGATTTGCACCAATTAAAAATTTGCATCATATAACTTTAGCTCATTTTTATAAGAAATCATCTCACACAGTTTGTAACATACTTTCATGAACTTCCTACATGTATATGTATCACATTTATATAATTTTTTCAGTTTTGTTCAAAACCTTTCGTAAAACACTTCCAAAACTCAGTGAGTAATTACACACCACAACAATAAATTATTGAATTCAACCCATTGGTAATCAATGCACATAATTGATTTGAACGATAACATTTTACCGAGCAGGGAACAATAAAGCACTGTTAAACAAGGGACACGTTTGGACTGTCAAGGATGGCGTGCCCTGTGCAATGTGAATTACGTGACTGTTGTGTCACATACAGAGGAAACTATGTGTCAAAGATTAACTCGAAGAGGTGCGGAGGAACAACAAGTCCACTCACAGGAAATGCAAAGTGGTCATCTTTCTTGATATTGCAGCTGATTTGTGCTGTGGCACATTAGCAGGTATACTGCAGAGTTAGGCATTGTGTGTCGTAAATTGGGTGCTACCAAATGTCATCTTAAATTCACTGTTTCATTTGACGTCACGTGTTACTTGAATGATGAACTAGCAGTCTGTTGTGTAAGTTGAATTAATGTTCTAACTATAGCTGATGTGTTTGCTCCTTTCTGACCACTTAAGGGTATTAAACTTTAGTAACATCAGAAGTACCTTCTTAATTTTTTACATTGTTGCCAGACTTAGTCATATGAGCATACACGCAAAGATTAATTAACATCTAGACTTCCATGCCAGCGTGAAGCAGCTGTGGCCTATATTTCAGTGTGACACATATTTGGTTCTTCTTGATCCTGCCAGACAGGGAGAAGCCTCAATGCCAGCTGTACAGGTGCCCAAATCAATAAAAAGGCAAGAGACCTAGCTTATGATGTAGGAGGAACACTTACCTGAGAAGACCACGAGTGCTGGTCGTGGTGGCACCCTCAGGATGGAAGAGCACGGGTCGCGGATCCTTATTCAAGTGGCTCTTCACAGCAGATATAAGCATGTCCCGCCCTTGCTTCAAACACAGGTCCTTCACTCCCAACACCCAGTCCAGACAAGATGGCAGCTCCCAAGCATGCGGCTACCACAATACACAGTTATCAGATTACACATGCTGTGATATGAACTGTATGTTACGAAAATTGAACACATGGATGAGAAGATGTTCAAAATCTGTACTCGCTACATGGTCATTCAGTGGGGCAATAATGATGGATGTAACTCACTCTTTTCCAGAAATCTAATTAATTTTTTCAACTTAGAATTTTTATTTCCTTGATGCTATACTGTTTTTAATTAATTCCATTAATATAGAACTGTCTTGAAAGTTATACAAATACAGAACATCATTAAGTGTGTTAAAAAAATTACTTCGAGTATCTCAATATAATTATCAATTCATTACATAAAAACTATAGATAAGGAATAAATTATAAAATGTATGCCAGTTAGAAAATAAAATAACTTATAAAAATCACTTCAAATATAAGTTTTTAATATTGTCAACCCTGTAGGCTACTCTGCAATTCAGCAATATACTGTTTACAGCCTTATAGGTTTGGTAAGGATCTGTTTGACCCAGACATAACACAAATGTGGCTTAGATAAAACATCAGATAGTAAAATGTGACTTTAGGTCGTTAGGGATAAAGTGAGCACTAAAAATTTTAACCTTTGAAAAATATTACTAACGGTTACAGCATATAATTCAACATTAACTACAGTCCCCTTACTTCTTGTATGGTTGGCAGTGAAATTACGCGATATAGTTCAGTGTATTTTCCTATATAAATACAATATTGAAAAGGAAAAAAAAATCAACAAAAATAACTATAATTGCATTTTATATAATTAATGAACTGTTTTTTTTATAAAACTGTACCAATTTATACTGACTGCACATTTTATCTTACACGCGCAAACATCAAGTGATGTGTCTAGAGAGGTTAGACATTTCCCATCGTCAGCCGTTACACATGGAAAGATGTGAATTGGCTGAAAATATAACTTTAGCAGGGCTTTTCTGAGTGCTCACTTTATCCCGAACCACCTTTACCAATGTTTTATGATGAACGTATATACGTAACACTAAATTAATGACTACAACACCTCAGCACAGTCTTGACTAAGGTGCCGCAAAAGGAGTAGCTCAGTTTAAATATTTCATCCATACTGTTAATAAATAAAAATATACATTCACTAATTTTAGTTCCACAATTAGTAGATGCAATTCTCTGAGTAAACGTGGAAAAACAAACACTAGATCATATGGTGGAGAAAAACTGGGTAGCCTCATTTGTAATAAATGTGTGAGACGTCAAAATCATTTTACTGTGCTGTGTGACGTCCGCGATTAGTTTCGCGGCGCGTCACAGGCATTAGAGGGCTTGTTTCTGGATGTTAAGCGACGGCGATAAAGCAGTCACGCGCTGAGTTATCGATCACAGAAGGCGAGTGCTGCGCGCGCACCTTGAAGCAAGGGAAGGTATGAGAGAGTGTGACGCGCGCACAATTATTAATCGCAGTCGGCAAGTTATGCGTTCGCACCTGGAGGGGAAGGAAGGGGAAGTGGCTGGCTGTTTTTCCTGGGCTGAGGAGCAGTGGGCAAGAAGAGAGGGGTTGTGCCCAGCTGGTGTGGTATGTCGGAGAGAAGCAGCGCGACCTTGAGGCTGTCAGCTGGGAGTGATTTATAGAGGTCAAAGGCGTGCTGTGATTTTCTGTCGTTCTTCGGACATGAAGTGTTCGGGAAAAGAGCATTATGAAATCATAGGCTGTTAGTTGTGCAGTTATCAATCAACTCGCAAGCGGTAAAATTACTGTCGCTTTGATGCAACAGCCGAGCGACTAGTTGCTACTTCAGTGCGGGAAATGGCGATCAGTCAAACAGTGCGATGCGCCTGGGAGTTCAGATATCGGACAAAGCTTCCAGTATTTATTTTTCTGTGGTAAATTTTTAATGCTAAATTTCGGTCGTTATATTATGCCGATTTTCTAGCGGAATTTAGTGGCTAGTGCGTGACGAGAGTGCAAATTTATTTGGTGCAAGAGGAGCTGACACAATTTACTGGGGCAAATTGTCCATGTTGGAGTGAGAAGATAGTAGTTCATGATATATGACCTAATTGTTCCTGGAATTGCCCTGGGTCTCAAGGGCTTATTCTGCTGTGTGGGTCGACTAGGCCCAAAGCCCAAATTGTTTCTGCTGAAGCCGAGTTGGGTTTGTCTTCTGTGGAAGGTATGTTGCGGCCCCTTTAATTGGAAATGGCACCTTGTTTTAACTTCATCAAAATTATTCTACTGCGTTTGAACATAACAAGAATAATCGTGGAGTAGATGGGGATAACTTTTAAAGTGTGAGCACTTTATGATCAGTTTTTAGAGGCACCGAAATAAGCAAGGTTACATATTAGTTCTGTTGGCAAGTTGTAGAATTGTTGTAATTAAGTGCCTTGTAGGTGAATATTGAAGTAACTTATTTGCAGTACACATTTGTAAAGGTTATTTTGGAAGTGATAAAATCATTGTAACTAATTACATTTTGATGGAAGTACACATTTGCATAGAGATTAAGTGTACTTATTTAAAGCATGTTCCAAAATAGTAAATTTATTTAATGAGTTGTTTTACACATTTCTAATGGAGAAATTCCATAAGTGTCTGAAGTAAAATTTTTGTGAGCGAGCATATATGGCACAAATGAATTACTTAGTATTATGTAACATGCATATTGAACTCATTTAAGGCATGCTCCAAAAAATCGTATTAATTTAATGAATTGCTTTCACATTTGTAATGGAAACATTTCGTGAGTTGTATGAAGGGAACTTTTGGGAAACTGAACAGTGATTATATAACGAACGTTTTTTGGACATTGAAGTACTAAGTGTACTTGCACCCTTCCAATAGAAATGTAAACCGATTTTTTTTTTTTTTTTAATTTGTTGTTAGATTGCTAGAGACTGAAAAATGTTGTGATTCAAATAGCAATTAATATCATGTGCCATTCTAGTTAAGATGTTTGTAGTAGTATAGCTTGTAATGAAGTATAACAGTACTTACTAGAGGTGCGCAGTTTGTCTTTATTTTGACAGTCCTCCTTAGCTGAACTTTGAGTTGTTGAATTTATTTAAATTTTTAATGTTCGTAGATTTTTTGCTTTTTGAGAATTGTTGAGAATTGGGCAATTGCCATTGTTCAAACTAGTGAGAATTGTTCTACACTAAATAACTACCCCCTGTCTTTAATCATTTGTAGCAGTCTTTAGAGAGTTCCCGTTACAGCTGTATAAAGTAAGTTTACCCAAACAGTCATGGTAAAATTTCCAAAATTGAACGGGAAATTTATAAACCACATAAAATGTCCAATTACCCTAAAGATCTGTGGAAATGTTGAGGTATGTTGTAACAGCTTTACCACAGCTAAGTGTTTGGATGGTTAGCATTCAGAGCTGCTGTAGAAAGGAGTGCCAGTTTAAATCTTACTATTTCGAAAAGTTAAAGAAATTAAAAAAAAAAAAAAAATGTGTAACATTTATTTACTGTAATTTTATTATACTCCCTCCACTCTAAGGTTGCAGCAGAAATAAAAATTTCTAACGAAGTAAATCAAAGCAATTGAATTATGTCTTCATTCCTAACATTGCGACGATTGTGCCGTTACAAACTTTACTTGTATTTTCCAATAATTAAAATGAAATTTATGCTTTCTCTTTTACTCTCTCCCAGTTAGCTCATATTCTTTACACTCTCTCCATCTGTTCCTTCTCAGTCTTCCCTTACGTCTCTACCACCTCATTCGTGCTTCCTCTATGATCTCTTGGATTCATGACAATGAAATCTTTCTTGTACCATTTCATTCCTCAACTTTCTCTTCTTGTAACAGTCATTATACTTTTAACAAACTTTATATCCATCATCTCCATTTTTCTATTTGTGTTCTTCTGGCCAAAACCCATGTTTCTGCTCCATATGTTACAATAGGCATGAAGTCTGCCCTGTAAAATACTTTAAAAACTAAAAAATAATGACTAACTTGTGAATTAATCTAGTGATTTTTGATATTCATTTCAAAACACCAAAACTTATTCCACAAAATTGAACGTTTTCATAAGAATAATACATAATAATGCTTCTTGTTAAATTGACCTTACAACAGAAAGAACCTTCATATACTGCCATCAAACTGTTCAGTAAATTTCCAAGGCACCTGCAGGACACATATTTTTCAAATATAAACATGTACAAATAATATATATAAAGGAATTCCATATATTCAACTCTTTCTACTCAGTCGAAGAATATTAAAGTAATAAGCGAAAATACATACAATGGTGTAAGATATTTGTTCAGTTTTTGTGTGTGTGATTTTTTTTCTTTTCCATGTGGTGGTGGTGGTGGTGGTGACAAAGAATATGGATGTGGATCCATAAAAGATGAAGTCCTGTTCAGTCAGACCACAAGAACACATTCAATAAATGATGTCATTTTTGACCAAATAACATGTTCTTATCAATGTCACAGTCTATATCACAGGATATTGCAAAATGCCATGTCAATATTCTAGGGAAAGAATCCTCATGTGTAGAGGAACAAAGTGTTATATAGACATAGGGCCAAAAACCCACAATTTCTGTGCTACATTTGGCATACATGACGTATGGTTAATAGTGCGCTGGCAGGATCATGTTGCTATGTCACAGTTGTTCCTACTGTCTGTGTATTAGTGGCGTAGTGTGTGGCATAGTAACATGTTATGTAGGTACTGCTGTAATGATGCCCCACAGCAACATGAATCTGCCCACACGCTATCAACCATATGTCATGTATTGCTAACCGTAGCGCAGAAACGATACATTTTTGGATATATGTTCATATAATACTTTTTGTTCCTCTATACGTGCCGATTATTTTTCTAGAATATTGACATGGAATTTTGCAACACCATGTAAATATATGTATTGGTTCTTGTATAACGTTTCCATATCAATTGTATTTTGTTGCCATAACTTGTCAATTATTTTTTTGTGAAAATGTACAAAAAAAAGATCTGTTGGATGCAATAAACTATATAAAAGTGTGATTAATTCTCATAAATGTGTCTAAAATGTTGCTGGCAAAATTCTCTCTCTAACTCAGATACTAAGGTTGGTTACTTAATAATATTACAAAGCGCAACTTGAGCACAAGGAAAAATTAAGAAAGTATAATTATGCAACTAAATTATACCAATTATTGAAATTTCAGTTAATTTAATTCAAAATACAGCATATTATTCTTACACTAGAATTATATCAAGAAGCAAAACTTTACATACCGTCACACATCCTGTTGCCACATGCAAGGGTATCTGGTCATACCGGGTGATATGGTTAGATACAAATATTCTTGCTTGACTACTCTTTAGCTCAATATCATCTTCCTGCACTACAATTCCAAGCCCTTGGGATATACACAGAAGAATATAGCTGCCACAACAAAAAAAAAAAAAAAAAAAAAAAAAAAAAAAAAAAAAAAAAAAAAAAAAAAAAAAAAAAAAAAAAAAAAAAAAAAAATTACATACAGTAATTATTGCAATGTTGGAAAGACAGATAAATAAAAATGTTATTTACAAAAACCAACTTAAGCCTACAAGCTACATTGTTATACCACATCATTTGGTTCTCATATATACTATGCAAAAAAGAAGAGAAAGAGATTCAACTTGTAGTGAATTCTTCGAAAGAACTGTGCAATGGGAGTGCATGACTGGATTCAGTTTCTTGGACGTACTCCATTGCATATTGAATGACTGTCAAAGAAAACTAAACAAATAAAAGCAAAACCATAAATAAGCAGAGTATGCTTTAGTCAGCAAGGTATACACAACATGAAATTCCAAAATGGAATCGGGTCAAATGAAACAAGGAACAAACAGATAATAAATGAAAATAATGTTGCGTGCCATGTTCCTAGAGGCCAGTGGTCGGCGGCTGTTTCGTAACACCTTGAGGGCTGGCCGATGACTCAAAGCCCGGGTGGCTCATAGTGGGAAAACCGCCGAACCTACGTCATAGATACCTGTCCCTACTGCGTCTTAACCCTTCGAGGGCGGCCGACGTGACAGCCAGCACATCCGAAACATGATGAAATATCTATTTTTAGACACCTGTA